>JAOWBN010178476.1:0-17454 GCA_028565015.1 Pinguicula moranensis
TAATTGTTATTACTTTAATTCTTGGTTGAATGGATGTAATAGTTGCATAGGTATTCAAAATATGGCTTGCATGCCATTTCTTCCTTTAAAATCTTGATGTAAATTCTTTTCCCATCTTACTCCCCCAGGGTTTCTCAAATAATGTAATTTTGTATTAGTCTAGTGGGAGGAAAATTGTAAGAGAAGTTAAGAATTATGTAACTCATGAAAAGGAAGCCACCAAGATGTTATCCAAGAAGGTGTTGATGAAAAGGCGTTGCATAACTTCCATTGAAGAACACCCTTATGATAACCCTCTAATCTCTTAATGGCTAAAAGATTAGTAGAGTCCATGGTCATAACATGATTATATGTGTTTATTTAGCATGCTTTATAGTATATTATTATGTGATAACAATATAGGATTATATGCATGGTAGAAAACTTCAAATATGATGAGACTATAACATAGCAAATCCTTCGAATAATAATTAAGTCTCCCCTTTACAAATGTGTTTGAAAAGGGATGATGCTTTCCATTATTATGGTAAAACGGCCCTCTCGATCATTGGTTCACTTGTTCAGTTTCCCTCAAGGTGACCATGTACCTCGTAAGGAGTCTTTCGAAATAATGGTATTTGACTTAGCTAGTACTCTTGGTTTGTTGAGTTTCCCTTAAGGCCTTGAGTGTTAAAGGCAAAATCTTGGTAAGGATAAAGAGTTAACTACCCAAGCAAAAGCAAGGAGTTGCAATTGTTGAGTGACAACTACCCTTATTAACCATAGTTGGCTTGCTGAGTTTCCCTCAAGGTTTGATTATAGTTCAATTGGGATTCTTGACCCACTAGAAGATTAATTTAATCTTCCTCAACAATATGGAGGGTTATCGATTTGTAATAAAATAGTGGGTGCAAAATGAATATGTTTCAACAGTCTATTATATTATTTTGTATATATACATGAAACAACAAAGTCTTATCTTTACCTTTACATATTTTGTAGATGTCTTCCACGCAATTAAATCTCCGCTTTATTCTCGAATCACACAAGTTAGTTGGTGCTATTACTTGGATTGGCATCGGAGTTTGAGAACTGTTCTCAAAGCAGAGAAGCTTACACATGTTCTCGAGATACCAAAACCCAATCCTCCGAAAGAGGGTGCATCTCGGGCTATTTAATCTGCTTATGAGAAGCAAATTGAGGCTTATGACATTGCCTATTGTCATATGCTATCATCCATATCTCCAGAACTTCAGAAGCAATGAGAGAATTTGGATGCATATGTTATGATTGGGTACCTCAAAGAGTTGTTTGAGGCTCAATTTGAGACTGAGATCTATAATCTAACCAAAGAGTTGTTTAGAGCCGAGATGAAAGAGGGTTCTTCTATGGCTGCCCATGGCATAATGATGCTAGGTCTTATCAAAAGGGTGAAGGACCTTGGGACTAACCTAGAAGAGAAACTCTATGTAAATTTGATTTTACAATCTCTTCCGCCGAGTTATAAGCAATTCATCGTCAACTTTAAAATGAATAAGATTCAAGTGCCTTTGGGCGAGTTGGTGAATATGCTTAAACTAACTGAGAATAAGTTACAAAAAGGTAATGGTGCCATCTTGCTCGCGACTTCTGAAAAAGGCAAAAAAGTTGTCCAAAGCCAAGTTTAAGAAGCAAAAGGACAAGAAGTGCGCAGTGAAAGCGAAAGGTGGGGTGAAGAAGAATAAGAAACTTTAAAAAGGCATTTGCTTCCATTGTGGAAAGACTGGCTACTGGAGACGCAATTGTGACGATTATCTTGAATCTTTGATCTACATGATTGATGTATTTTCTACATTTGCTTCTAATGTTCGGGTATTTGATACCGATCCCCTGTTCACATTTGTAATTATTTGAAGGGGTTGAAGCAAAGTAGATCGTTGGCAAAAGTAAAAGTAGATCTTCGCGTAGGAATAGGAGCAAGAGTCCTATCTCCAATCGTCGGGACCTACTATCTTAATTTGCCCAATGGGCTAGTACTATAACTATATAATTGTTATTATGTTCGAGCACTTATGAAAAATATTGTATCTATTTCACGTTTAGACGCTGAAGGGTATTCTACTTTGCAACAATATAAAAGTTGTATTGTTTTGAAAAATGGAATTAGATATTTGGTAGTCCCAAGTATTAATGGTCATTATGTTTTGAACATAGATGAGGAGAGATGGCGAAAAAGAAGAAAGTGAGCTATACACAAAAAACGTCCGACTACTACCTCAAAATTGTCCTGGATGATGTGCAAACTGCCCATAAAACATTCAAAAAAGATGAACGGGGCTTGGGGAAGATGGTACGGTCCTGTGGATCGGAAGATGAGGCGGAGATGGACGAGGTTGGCATGGTGAAGGAAATGAATGCGACATTATCTGTTGTCGTGATTCTTCCAGATGGTGTTGGTTGTGTTCTGGTGGTGGAGGGCCTGGTGTGGCTGCAGAGATTGTCATGGCTGTGAGAGGCATGCTGGGGGAGGGGATGGCCATCCCAGATTCGAAAAAATGGATATTGTACCTGATGGATAGGCTGGGGGCCTTTATCTATATGGTATAGTGATGTATTTGTTTTTTAGACTGTGCGTTCTTTCTCTAATATTCTTGCAGTTGAGGGCGTGTGGACAGTAACACAAGCTAAGTTATTTATGATCAATGTTTATTTCCCCTATGTTCCGTCTGATAAACGTGCATTGCGCTTACAGATTTCGAGTATGATTCAAGAAGTGGATTCTTGTGCTATTTGTGTGGTTGGAGATTTCAACTCAGTCAGATCTACCTTGGAATGTATTAATTATCATGGTCTTCCCTCGGTGGACACGGTAGAATTTAATAATTTCATTCTTGATAATGCTTTGTTTGCTCTCCCCCCCCTTGTTGCAAGGATTTTCGTATACCTGGCTAAATGGGAGAGGGACAAGTGCGAGTCGGCTTGACAGGTTCCTACTCTCAGATAGCTGGGTATCTTCATGGTCAGATCTGAAGGAGATTGCTTTTGATAGATGCATTTCAGATCATCGTCCTATCATGTTGATAACGTATAAATTGAATTGGGGGCCTAAGATGTTCAGAACTTTGGATGCTTGGGATTCTCACCCAGGTATTCGATCTTTTGTTGATGATACTTGGAAGAATATGCTGTTCAAAGGGAAAAAAGTTTTATATTTTACATTGTCATTTAAAAGCTTTGAGACAGGCTCTTAATGTTTGGAATAATGATGTCTTTGGTATGGTTGACCGAATTCTTTAAGGAATCTTAGAAAATTACGCATATTTGATCAAATAGGGGAGACACGTGCATTTTCAGATGATGAAATTACTGGCAGGAAAGTGGCTATGGTAGATTTACAGATAGCGTAGAACCGTAAGGCTGCAATTCTTTTTCAAAAATCTAGACCTTCTTGGATTCGAGAAGGGGACGGTAATACTCGATACTTTCATGCTCGGGTACGGAACCGTCACCATTGCAATGAAATTAATGGTTTGTTCTTTGATGGTACATTGAAAGATGATGTAGTGAGTATGAAGCAAGGTATTTTGAATCATTTCATAAATCACTTTTTAGATTTGCTTGTAGATAGATCGAATATTCTGCTACCCTGTGAGCGTACTTTATCTATTGAGGATAATCATTTGTTATTAGCAGAGTTAAGTAATGATGAAATATATGCTACTTTGATGTCTTATTCTGGCAGGAAGAGGCCGGGTCCTGATGGGGTTAATTTTCACTTCCTCTAGACTCATTGGGAGGTTGTGAAAGGTCACTATATTACTTTCTTGAGGGACTTCCATTATTCCGGTGATATATGCAGGGCAATAAATTCTACATTTATTGTATTGCTTGCTAAAGTCCTTTCTCCGACAGATTTGAATCATTTTCGACCAATATCCTTGGTGAGTAGTGCTTAAAAATTATTATAAAATCTTATGGCAAACCACCTGAGGTTAGTGATTGGTAAACTTATTTCTCCTCAGCAGATGACTTTTATTCTTGGTAGACATATTCAAGAAGGTATTTTGCTGGCGTGTGAATTATTGCACCATGTGAAATTATCAAAGGATCCTACAATCTTCTTGAAAGTAGATTTTGCAAAGGCATATGATTCTGTGAACTGGTCCTTTTTTTATAACATGATGTGCAAAATGGGGTTTGCTAAGAGGTGGATTGGCTGGATAAGATAATGTCTCCAGTCAGCATCAGGATCTGTACTTGTGAATGGCTCATCTTCTGGCATTTTTTATTTTCGTCGTGGTCTCAGACAGGGTGACCCATTGTCACCTTTTCTCTTTGTTATTGCTACGGAGGGCTTGAATTTATTACTTCGTCATGCTATTGATATTGGTGTATTGCAGGGGATCCGCTGTGGGGATTCTATTTATACTAATTCGTTATATGCAGATGATACACTATTTTTCGAGCCACGAAATAGTCAAAACATTCAAGGTATGAAGGCTATTATCAGATTATATGAGCTTGTGTCTAGTCTATGCATAAACTTCAAGAAGAGTAGCATATCGGGGATAAACATTCCTCCTGATATTCAACAAAGTTTCGCAAAGGAGCTACATTGTGAGGTGATGATCCTTCCTTTTGAGTATTTAGGGATCATGGTGGGTTGCAATCCATGTGATGTGCATTACTAGCGACCTCTTATTCTTGCGATGTGTAAGAAAACAGCTTCATGGGAGAATTAATTTTTAAATTTTGGACGTAAGGTGACTTTAATTATGAATGTATTATTTCTCTTTATATAAGGCCCCGAAGTCTGTCATTAAGGAGATGGTCCAAATATGTACATCCTTTTTTGGAAAACATATTCTAGATCATCTCAAGGTATAGCCTGGATTAGCTGGGAGAACATGTGTCAAAGTAGAGAATGTGGAGGGCTTGGGTTTCTTGACCTCTGATTGTTTTATATTGCTTTGTTGGCTATGTGGGGATGGTGGTTATGTACTGGGATAGTTGGTCAGGTGAGAGATATCATTGTTCACAAACACATTCAGAGTGGGGAGGGGGATTGGTCGGATCTATATGTCCGTGATGGACATTCGCGATGGTGGAAGGATGTGTATTCCAATATTCGTGCATCATCTTGGTTTGTGGAGGGTGTAAAACGAAGGGTAGTGAGTGGCCATCAGACTCGGTTTTCTTAGAATGATTGGCTGGATGGGGGTTCTCTTGCAGGAAGATTTCCTAGACTATATCCTTTGGCTTATGATCACCAGATTCTTATTTCGGCCAAATGGCTTCGGGAGGGAGAGGATTGACAGTTGATATGGACCTGGCATAGACCTCTTCGATCTCATGATGTGGTTTGGGTAAAGGAGAGTGAGGCAATGATGATAGGTCATTTGCCGCAGCCTGGGATGGATGGATGGCGATGGGTTTTTGACCCCATAGGAATGTATTCCGTGAGATCTGGTTATCGTGTGCAGCGTATTTCATTGGGACATGTCTCCATCCCACAGGTTGTGCTGGCCTCGATCTAGGGCAAACGATCACCCTTCCGAGTTATGGCTTTTTGCTGGCATTTAAACAGTCCCGTCTTGCAACAGTGGATAATCTTGTTTATCGGGGTGTGTCTTGTTCAGCATAAATGAGATCACATAGTGTGTTCCATGGGGAGTTTGATAGCACATCGCACGTGTTCTTTACATGTAGCTTATCGTATGCGATATGGTCGGAGATATACCACTGGATGGGTTTTTTGTATATTGGCCATACGGACCCGGCTGGACATTTCGTTGCACATATGGGCATGGCCATGAGGAGATGTGGGCGTGAGTTATGGAAAACAATATGGCACTGTACTACATGGAATTTATGGAATGCAAGAAATGATGTTCGATTATGTGATGGTACTTTTGATCGAGATAGAGATGCTTAGAAGATCAAGGTTCAAACCTGGCATTGGTTCATTGCTTTTGAAAGGCCCCCGACGGGAGTGACAATAGCAGATTGGCTATGTCATCCAAGACTCTGTGTTGGTAGTGTTTTTCCACCGTCATTTGTATTTTGTACGAACGATTCAATCTTCATTTTGGAAATGAAACATTGCCTTAATTCTGTACAGTTTTGATATTGAAATGAATACATAATTACTTATAAAAAAATAAAAAATAAACTTATAAACTTTATATAACTTATAAACTTTTATAAACATAAAAACTTTATAAAAACTTTATGTAACTTATAAACTTACAAATTATATATTAATTTAAAAACAAAAGTTTATAAGTTATATAAAATTTAAATTTTTTTATCACATATAAATTTTTAAACTTTATATAAACTTATAAACTTTATAAGTTATACGTTTATATAACCTACAAACTTATATTAATTTTTAATTTTTAATTTTATATAAAATTTATAAGTTTACAACTTGTATAAATGCTATTAGTGCAAAATGGTGTAAATATTCTTTTTAGATATACCTCTATTTTATTTTGTTGCCACCATTTTAGACCCCCAAATAAAATTAGAAGGATTAAAAAAATTATTAGAAGATTATTATAGTGATTTTATCGAAGAGGATAGATTACTCATTGTCGACTATATGACTACGATAAAAGAAGTTTATACTTTATTAAATAAATTATATGAAGAGTATCAATCCCGGTTAGGTATTCCTGTACAACTCGTAGGAGTGAGAGTGGCTATGGTAGTAGCACGTTTAGTTTAGCAAGGATAGGAAGAATGAAAAATATAATTAAATCTGTACTACTTTTGAGATTGATCAAACAGGTGACAACTATAGTTCATACTGGGATTTTGATAGTCGTTTTTGGTGGAGGAATAAATCAGGAGATTTTTTGATGTTATCATTTATTGTAAAGGAAGTTTTAGCATGTCTGGTTTCTACAGTAGCTGTAGAACAAGCCTTTAGCAATGCGGGGTACATTCTAAATGACCGGCGTTCAAACCTTCATCCGCTCAACATGGAATATCAAATATGCCTGAATGATTAGATAGTTGCTGCACATAGAACACAAGAACATACACAGTACAACGAAAAAGATCCATTCAATACATGGGATACTGATACGACAACGATGAGTAGTACGAGTCCAAACAACGACGACGACTAGAGGGCTATCCAATAGTTGAGTAAGGTAAGAGAACTATGCGGACTTTGATACATAGGCAACTTTATTATAAATGTTAAACATTTATAATTAATCTCAAGCCCTCTTATATAAAGTTTTTTAGTTTATATAAAGTTAATAAAGTTAATAAAGTTTATATAAATTATAAACTTTATATAAACTAAAAAACTTTATAATTTATATAAAGTTTCTACAATTTATAAACGCTATACCCTAAATGCTAAGCCCTAACATTATATAAGTATATAATTTAAAAACTTCATATAAATTGTAAACTTTATTAAATTTAAACCCTAACATTATATAAGTATATAAAGATTTTAAGTTTATAGAATGTTTATAAGTTTATATAAAGTTTATAAGTTAATATAAAATTTCTAAATTTGTATATATTTATATAATGTTAGTGTTTGGCGTGTTAAGGTTTATATTAACTTATAAACTTTATATAAACTTAAAAATTATTATATAACTTTATACTTTATATAACTTATAAATTAATTAAAATTTACTTATGTTACTAATTTTTTTATATAACTTAGCGAATTTTATAACTTAAAAATTTATAAAATTTATAATTTATTTAATTAATTTATAAATTTATATATAACTTATAAACTAAACTTAATTATAAACCTAATGGAATGGCTAACCCTAACAATTTTTATACAAAAATATTTAAAATAATATTTTTTGGGCATACCGAAAAAAAATATTAGAAAAATCAAAAAATTTAATACGAACAGGCGGGTCAGAATCGGCGGGTCAACCATGCCGAAACCACCTATCGGTTAACCAGCCTCAGAAGGTTAAGGGTCCGGGTCCAGAAATCTCCCGTCTCTATTGCTAACAATGCGGATTCACTACCTTTATTGCTTTCCGCTATTTCGTTATCGTAATCCCGTTAATGGTAGCGAATTTTTGCTACTAACACTATTAATTAAAAAATTAAAAATAATTGAAAAGAAAAAAGTCAACCTGTACCTGTGAATCTGTCATTTTTCTAATTAGTTTGCCATCAAATGAAATGTAATAAATGCTTCAAGTTACACAATCTACTCAAGACAACAAAATAAAACAATTTATTCAACCTCAAGTGCAAATTTAAAATGCAACACAATAAGTTCAACCATCCTCCATTCAACCTCAAGTTCAACGAGATGCCGTGTCATGAGTTTCTGTAGAACTTGATTCAACTCTGCAAACAGCACAACATTACAATGTAATATTAAAGTTAAAACATACGGAAAATAAATGTAAAGACGAGCAAAGTACTAGTAAAATAATATACCTATATCCAACTCATAAGTATAAGTTTGTGGATCCTCTGTGCCATCCACAACAACTAACTATTCTGAAGTTGTATTTAACCAATTTTGTGCGCATATGAGGGCATCTGTTGTACCTGGTGCCATAGAACTCCAGATAACATCTAAGACTCGTTCGCTAATGCTAAAGACAACTTCTGATGGCACTGTGAAAATTGGTATTGCTAACACATTTGTTGCCATCTGTGACAACACTGGATAATTGGATTCATTAGCCCTCCACAAATTTATAATATCGAAGTTCTCTGTTGATGCTACACAATCATCCTCCAAATACTTATCCAACTCTAATTTCGGATTGATTCTTTTAACCTGCTTCTTGAAAGAGTTAAAATCGGCCAACATGTTGCTTGCTTTTGAGGCACTAGTCCCAGGCTCTGATGATTGAGAAGATGATGAATTGTATAACTTTCTATAGTCTTTGAAGACTCCGATAGAACTCATGACCATCTTAGTCGTCGCATATGTCGTTCTTTGGTCCATGGTCAATGAAAGCCAGTACCTGAACGGTGAATTAGCTTGACGAGTCAGCATACTTTCAAGGATAAAAAGTATGTTCAAAAAAAAGAATAAACAAGTACTTAAACCAAACGAACTTAGCATTAGGATCCAAGACAGTTGCAACAATTAAGAACTTGTTCAGTTTCAGCTTTTTTCTTGGGTCGGGATCCACTCGAGTAAACTCCCCCAATACTTGTCGTACTTGGCTAACATACTCTTTACCATCTCATTCAAATAGATATCATGATTTTTGCATGAAGCAACATATTAAACAAGTTAAAATATCACAACATGGAGCAACAAACTTAAAAGTTCAAACAATATTTAACAAGTTAAAATATAGCATGAAGCAAAATAGAGAACTTCAAGGTAAGCTGGACTCAACTCCCTCTCAACCTTTGCCCCTCCTGCATAAAACATGAAGCAAAATATTTAACAAATTAAAAATTCACAACATGAAGCAACAAACTTGAAAGTTCTATTTGTTACCTATTAGAAAATATGTGCCTTACACCTCTTCGATGCAGAGAACTTAAGGTAACATCATAGAAGATTTTCAAGAAAGTCACTAAATGCTCCACTGCATCCAATCATCAAACGTAGGAATCAAGTCCTTATTATCGGAACTCAAGTAATCTAAAAGATTACGATCCTCTAGCATATCTTCAAATACTATACGATGGTCAAACACCGAGTCTAGCATGATGTAGGTGAAATTCCATCTAGTACGTACATCAAGCTGCAAATACCCCTTTCCTTCCATCCTCCCATTTGCCACATATCGCTTAAAAGAATCCAGTTTCTTCGGAGACGACTTCACATACTTCACAAGAGCTCTCATCTTTTCCACAGAAGGACTCAATTCATCCAACCCCTCATTCACAATCAAATTCAAGATATGAGCACTGCATCTCACATGAATGTTCCGATTGTCCATAATAATGGCACCTTCAGTACCTCTAAAATGATCTATTTGGAGTCTCTTGAAGTCATCCAAAGTTGTACTGTTGTGATCATCAACACCTTCTCTATGCCTCAATTAAACAAAAAGTCTTCCAACTGTTTTGAGATGGAAGTACCTTTATGATCACTCATATTCTGGAAAGCAAAAATTCTCTTGTGCAACACCCATCTATGATCGATGAATTGTCCAGTCAAACACATGTACGTAATGTTTTGAATTGAAGTCCAGGTGTCCGTTGTTGAACACATGCGAGGCATCAAATCGAATATCTTTTCTTTTAGCTTCTATTTTCCCTCAAGGTACACAACCAAACAATCCCTCATTGCTGTTTGTTAAGAGATGTTCGGAAAGCGGTCTCTAGTTTTCGAATCAGTCAACGAAACCCTTTCTTCTCAACCATTCTGGAAAGGCAATTAATCGAGAATGAGATGCTCAGCTATAGCCCTTTCGGATCTCATTTTCGATATATTTATCAACCATAAGTTTTTCTGCATTGGACCATGTAAAACTCAATAAGGCAGTGTCATGTGTCAATGTTTACTGCCTAGTGTCCATCCTACCTTGCCTATTCAAAAAGTTATGTCAACCTTGTGGTGAACTAGCATGTTTGATATCCCGTATTTCCTATGGTGGATGCCAACTTCTTTCGGGAAATAGTTACACCTTGCCATCAAAAACTCGGGATCACACAGCAGGAATTCTGAAGACGAGAATTTGAATTCTGAGCAAACCTAAATGAAAACTGAAGACAGATGAGAATCTGAATTCTAAAATACTAACATAAATGAAAACTAAACCAAACACAAATTATATGATAGTAAAACTTATGAAGTGAACCAAGTGAAATTAACAAATCTCAAATCTGAAATTAATTAATCTCAATGCAAATTGCAAAACAAAGTTACTGAAATATGAAATTAATTAATTAACTCCTCCACAGATGCTAGTTTTCATTTAGGTCATGAACAGTTCTTGTTCCTCAAGGCATTAGTAGGTCAAGAACATGAAGTTCAGCAGGTGCAAGTGCAAATTACTAATTAGCAAATCTAAATGAAAGTGAAACCGAAACTAAACATAAACCCTAAATCTTATCCTAATCAAACCCTTGTTCACAAGAGGCGGGAGTTCGGGACGGGCAAAGGAGGCAAGATGGAGACGAAAAGAAGCGGATGAGCAATGAGGGAGCTTTCTGATGAAGTGATGATTTCTGTGGAAGAAGATGGAAGAGCAGAAGTCGAAGTCGGGTCGTGATGAGAGAGAGGCGGAGAGGGTTTTTGTTTCTCAATCCTTGAAAGTGAAACATAAAGAAAAGATTAGGTATTTATATTTTCGGATGATTTAGTTAAACAAATGGTAAACGGTAGTGGTGGAATTCCACCACTACTGTCCGTGACCGCCACCGCTAACATAGCGGATGGCAAAAAAGAATCCGCTACCTCCACTGCCTATTGCCGGTAGCGACGATGGCGGTAACGGTAGCGGTCGTGGAATTCCGTCACTATCGCTTACCGTTGGACAACCCTACATATTTGAGATAATTTACTCGTTGATTCTGTATTGACTTTCAAGGATCCTAGCATAGAGCTTGGCAGTCCGGTTGGATCGTCCATGACCGACGATCTGCGGTACAGGAAAATCCTGGTTCAGGACCTGGGCGAACTAGCTCTAGTTTAATCGGACCGGATTGTCTGTTCGTAGTTGGACCTCAGGTTCCCGATCTGGTCTATTCAGTTCCGACACGATTCAACCTCCAGTTCTTGAACCGCCGGTTTGTGACTATTTTATTATTTATTTTTTTCCAATTACTTATTGTTTTTTGTTATATAAAGTTAGAATTAATTTAATATCTTGTATAATTTATATCTATAAGTTTATAATTTATGAACTTTTACTTTTTCATGTGATTTATTTATTTATTTTTTGGGATGTAAATATATATTATTTGTTATATAAATTAAATAAAATATCTATATAATTTTTATATATAAGTTTATATTTTATGAACTTTTGAGAAAAAAGAAAAAGGGGAGGAATGGCCTTGAACTTAGTTATAAATGGATTAACATTTATAATTAAGTTGGCTACATATTATTTATGTATATATACATAAATGAATCAAAGTCTACGTAGTTCAATTACCTCATGAATCATTAACAATCAGTTGGACTTGAGCTGATTGCCGTATCGTTTTTTTTTGTGTTCATGTTCTTGAGCCCTATTTTCTGTAGCTATCCAATCATTTAAGTACACTTGATATTTCAAGTTGATCAGATGTAATTATGCACAACAGTCATTTAAAATGTATCCTCACTTTCTAAAGGCTTGCTCTACGGCAAAACGAGCATACTATAACCTCTCTTGCCATAAACGACAACACCGAAAATCTCGTACTTTGCTAATCCACTAACCAAGAATATCGAAACATCATTTTCACCTGTTTGAATAATCTCAAAAGTAGTGATTAGAAAAGTATCAAGTTCCACGATGAAGACTTAAGCCGTTTCGATAGTTGTTTCACTATATTTTCATTCTTCCTAGTATTGATCCACCAAAAGCATTAACATTACCACGAGTTTTAACATTAATACCTAAACGTTTTTTATATCCTATATATAACTCATTTAACAAATTAGTTATTTCTCTGATTATGATCCTATACTCGACAAGGGGTCTATCATCCTCGTCAACAAATCTAGTATAATAATCTTCTAACGATATTATTAAATCTTCTAATTTGATTGAGGAATCTAAAATGGTGGCAATATGGTTAAGTAGTGGTATATTTAAAAGATATTTACATTATTTTCACAAATAGCTTTAACACAATTTGTTAAATTAGTTTCTTCTTTAAAGCTGTAATAATGGCTCCTACATTGACACAAACGAGAACAATAAGGTTTGAAGTGGTTTATATACGATTGATAATAATTTTGTATAATCATTAAAATATTTTAATAATTCTAAAGTTTTTCACACTCATTCCAATGGGTTGAATGTAAATATATATTTTGGAATCTATTATTCCTAAAACTACATAATAAATCTTTAGAATAAACAGTTTGTTCAAGTAAAATATAAGTAGAATTCCAATGGTTTGACATATCTAAATTTTTTTATAGGCCTAACATTTTTTTTGAATAATCTAAATTCTATTGATAATAATAATAATAAGTTTATACAATGAAAAGAAAAGAAAAGAAACCATATTTACACTTTACATCTGCCAACTGAATGTACTAATAAGCTTTCACAAGCTAATTCTTTGAGGATGATCTTGATAACAGTGTCCACCTCCCTATCTACCTCTGTGTAGCTTATGGTGATCTGGTGTATGGCTCCCCTAACTTCATAGAAGATCACATAGCAACTCGGCATTCAGTTCATCGCCATTATCCGCTTTTCAGCAAAGCAAAACGTCATGGCTATCAACTTATCAATTCCAATTTTTATGAGGATATTAGTACATAGCTCGGTTTTGATTGTAGAGCTACCCTTGTAATGGATGAGGCAGATAGATCAATGGCCAGTGTAAAAGATCACAGTCCAAGACTAACTTGTGCCTTGAGAGTGGTATGGTCAGCTTGAGAGTATTCTATAGTCTGAATTGTTGATTAGCTTGCAGTCATTTCATATGCTGGATTTTCTCTTGCTGTCTAATTTGTGGTAGTTAAGTTTGCTGTCAGCTTCAATATTTTCCAGGTAGGTCGCATCAAGAACCCGTTGCAGTTCCATGTTTGTACTGAGATCCTTATTTTCAGTTTCATTTTGTTCCATGATGAAAGGAGGCAGAATTTGCATAAGTGCAGATCGCAGAGTGGCAAGGTCTGCTTAAGTATTATTTCTGTGAAAATGTTGATTTGTTGTGTGGGATGGCCACCCCTTCCAATGGTATCTTCTTTTCCTTAATCCTATACCTCAAAGACAGTCACAAGAAAATTAGTAGAACAAGCTAGAAGTTGATTTGCTTAATCCTGTACCTCAAAGACAGTCACAAGAAAATCAGTAAAACCAGTTATGGACACCATGTCCATAATCATCAATTACCAGACCATTACTAGCATCAAAATATGGATTGTAGCCATGCCCAGAAGCCACAGACATGGCTTAATATGTGTGCCATGCATGCAGTGATGAATATCCATGAGTATGCTATGCAAAATGTTGATTTGCTGTGTGAGATGGCCACCCATGCCAATTGCGTCTTCTTTGCCTTAATCCTGTACCTCAAGAGCAGTCAAAGGAAAATCAGTAGCACAAGCAAGTAATTAACCAAATCTAGCCCAGAGGGGCGTATAGGTGTTCTTCACATTTTACCATTACCTTTATAGCTTAGTGACGGATTATTTGCCAAAGTAAATGCATAATTAACACCTTGTCCATAACTACCAGTTATCAGAGCATCACTAACATCCAGACATAGCTTGTAGCCAAGCCCAGTAACCACAAACATGGATTCATGTGTGTGTTATGGATATAGTGATAAATATCCATGAGTATGCTATGCAAATCTCAAATAGGCTACTGAGTTATCCCAGTCTGCAGCAAACCAGCTTTAGAATTCCATGCAGATTAGAGGCTGTAATATCCAGTCATTTGATGAGTAGGAGAATTGTGGTTTTTTTGGTGAGCTTTTATATTAAGCCAGATGTTTCTTTGTATGGCTTGCAACGCGGCATTAATCAAAGGTATTTCCGCCTCAAAGTGTTTTTTATTCCTTAACTTCCAAAGCTATCAGATGAAGGAAATCCAAACAGATTTTCATACATCTATGTTACTACCTAGTGGCTACCTCAAGCAGAAATTCTTGGAGTGTGGGTACTGATTCTGATACTTGGTAATTTGGGGTTCCTTGATATAACCATTTTTCAAAATCCTGCCAAAAAGAAAGGGTTATCATACAAGTGGTAAATAGGTGCTCATAATTCTCCTGACCGCACTACACAACATGCAAGGGATCTCCTACTTTGCTGGAATGATGCCTCTGTTCTGCAGAGTGTATTTAATAGGAAGGGCCTGGAGTTGGAGCTTCCAGACAAGAATTTCCTGCTTAGCTTGTGAATATTTGTTACAGACCATGGACAAGTTTCTAGCCTCCTCATTTCTAAATGGCAGAACCTGTGCATCAAGCTATTTTAGATAAGTATGTTTAGTGTTGTAGTTACCAGACATGTCTCATTTGAACCAGTATGAGTCCTGGCCGTTTTGTATTGGAGGTATGCCCTGGAGTAATCTTAGAACCTGGGTAAGCTGCTGTTGTTCTTCATTGTTCCTCAATCTTCTTCTCCAAGGAAGGTTCCATCTCCAATTATTGTCTTCCCAGTTACCTGCATCAGAGATATATATTAGGGGGTTTGTTAAGATTCTATAGAGCTGGGGGAAGGTGTCTGATATTGCTTCAGGTGAGACCCACTTGTCCTTCCAGAAAAGGATTCCTGGTCCATCCCCAAGTTTTATCTCCACATTTTCCAGGAACCAGTTATGAGAGGTGATATTCTGCATAGCTTTCCACCATGAAGATGTGTATGAGTCACCTCTTCTTCTTCTTCTTCTTTGGGGGGAGCTAATAGGTAAGGGTCTCTGAAGAAGTCTCGGAGCACCCAGATGCAGGCCAGTCTCTATTTCACATTTTGATTTAAGAATGTCAGTGGCTAGAGAACTCTTCTTCTGCAGTATTCTAGCACCCCAATTCCCCAGCAGTGCATTATTGAATTCCTTTATTTTCTTGATGCCCAGTCCTCTCTTTCCTGAAGTTCTTCCCCAAAAAATATCCCTCTGCAAGGATGTTAGTTTGTAGGACATATTTTGGAGTATTATAGAAGGACACAAAATGTATGGGGAGCGCATTGAGCACAACAATAATCATAGTCACTTTACCTTCCACTGACAGGTTGTTATTCTCCCAGGATTGCAAATTTTTCGAAGTCCTGAAGACTATAGGCTGCCATACAGCAACTTTATAATTCTTGGTGCCCACAGGAAGACCAAGGTGCTTGAAAGGAAGGTGTCCTTGCTTGCATCCTAAATATGCAGCCATTTTCTCAAGGATTATGCAGTTCATGTTCACTCCATAAATAGAGCTTTTACTGTAATTAACTCTTAGGTTAGATAGGAATTCAAAATTCAGGAGAATTGGTTTGATGGTTCTGATTGTGTCCCAGCTAGATTCACCAAATAACAAGGTGTCATCTGCAAATTGTAGATGAAATAGCTCTACCTTCTGCCTTCCAACATGCAGGGGGTGAACTTGTGTAGGTTTGCAACTCTATGTAGCAGGACAGATAGACCTTTAGCTGCATTGTTGAAAACCAGGGGGGATAACGGATCCCCCTGCCTTAGACCTCTCTGTGGGAAAAATTCGGAGGTAGGACTCCCATTAACAAGTACTGAGCATGAGGCAAAAGACAGGATCTCTGCAATCCAGTCCATCCATGCCTCGGGATAACCCGTGTGCTGCATTGTGGATAAAAGGAACGGCAAGTTTTAGGGTGTAAAATGCCTTCTTCAAGTCTACTTTAAATATTATAGCTGAATTTCTTAGCTTCCTTAGTTCATCAATGAACTCGTTAGCTATGAGGATACTGTCAAGTAGCTTCCTTCCTTTAATGAAGGCCATTTGGTTGGGGAAGATAACCTCTTCCAGAACTGCTGCCAGCCTTCTTGCAAGTGTTTTGGAAAGGACTTTTGGCATAGAACCAATAAGAGTGATTGGCCTAAAGTCTTCCATTATCATTGAGTTGGTTTTCTTGGCTATGAGTGTAATGTGTGCAGCATTGGAGGTTGTAGTTACTCTGCTATTTTTATAGAACTCCTGCAACATCCGAAGGATTTCATCCTTGAACAAGTAGCTAAAATGTTTGATAAAACATGATAAATTGTTTGAAAGTTCGAAACAATTTTTTAACCTCCTGAACATCTTCTAGCCAGGTGTAACTATCCCAGATTCCTGTGATGCTCCTCCTATTTCTGCATTTATTGATGTATATGTGGTAATAAACAGTGTTTGCATCACCTTGTTGAAGCCCCTAAATTCTTGATTTTTCATAGGCTGTGGTGTCCAACAGTTGAGTCACTTTGTATAATTCTTCTCAAAGGTTATGTGCCAGCTGTAATAGATTATCTGAGATTGTGTCACCAGATTCAACTTCTAGTTCTAGCCGACTGAGAGAGTTTAGCACCCTGTTTCTTCTGCAGATAGGTTCTTTGGAGCATCTGAATTCCATTTCCTAATTCCTGATCTGACTTCTCTGATATTGTGCTTAAGTCTCTGTCCTGCGTATCTAAAATTACAGGGTTGGTTCCAAATACACTCTACCAGGTTGTTGTAGCTATCATCTTCTTGCCAACAGTTTAGGACCCTAAAAGGTTTGGCAACCCATTCTTTAACTACTAGGTGTAGGGCAAGGAATGTGATATAAGTCATCCTTATCAATTCCTATTTGTGTCTAGTCTGATGAGGAGGACATCCACATATCATTGAGGAGGAACCTGTCAAGTCTGCTTGTGCACCTCAAAGAGCTTGGATACCAAGTATATTTCCTTCTGGCCA
>JAOWBN010178487.1:0-17454 GCA_028565015.1 Pinguicula moranensis
TGTAACCAACTAAGTGGGTCACTCATAATCTCCCTCTGACCATGAAGTTGAGTTGAGTAATAGAATTCAAATTCAAGGAAATTACAATCGAGGGTTGTATAGTGCCTACGAGAGGGGGTTGATAGCACTGATAACATTTTTGATTTACACCATATCCCACAAAGACACACTTCAAAGCACACAGATCAAATTTAGTACGGTGTTGTTTAGGTATATGAACAAAAACAGAGCTTCCAAACACCCAAAGTTGTAGGGTAAGGAGGGTTGATCCCGGAATATATGTGGACAATGTTTTTATGGGTGTTGTGAAGTCAAGGACATGGGTAGGCAAACGATTAATGAGATATGTGGCGGTTGCAATAGTTTCGGGCCAGAGGAATGAGGGTACCTTGGAGGCTATCATGAGTGATCGGGTTACCTCAAGTAATATCCGATTTTTTCATTCAGCCACTCCATTTTGTTGTGGGCTATGAGGGCAAGTAGTCTGATGGATGAGCTTGTTGTCTTGGAAAAAAGAAATCATAGTGTCATTAATGAACTCCCCCCACTATCAGACCGCAAGATCTGTATTTTGCGCTGAAATTGAGTATATATCATATGATAAAAAAAATCTGAAAAGTTTGAGGAACTTCATATTTGTTTTTCAAGAAATAGACCCATGTCATGCGTGAAAAATCATCAACAAATAGCAGGAAATAACGAAACTATGTTTGACTTGAATTAGGAGTTGAACCCCACACATCAGAGTGGATAATATGGAAAGGATGATCAGTTCGTGTATCAGTGGCTGAAAAGGAATGGCAATGGCTCTTGGCCAAAATACATGTCTCGCAGAAGATGGTTTTTTTTTATTTTGACATAAATTAGGAAATAAAATCTTAAGGTACCCTAGGAAAGGATGCCTCAGCTGTTGATGCCATAGTTCAAGTTCCTTGTCCGTCGTTCCACTAGCAAGCCCTATAGTCCCATGGTGAGCCACCTCATCCATGTAGTACAAGCCCCCTTTCTCAATACCACGCCCAATGATCTTCCCCGTCTGAATGTCCCGCGACAGGCAAAAAGTTGGATACATTAAAGCCGTACAATTTAATTCTTTTGAAATTTGTGAGATAGACAACAATTTGCACGAAAGGGATGAGACATGTAGGCAATTTGACACTTTCAAAGTTTGAGACAGCTCAATAGAGCCAGCCCGGTTCCCATTAGCTGACTAAATAAGAGTTTTTTTGGGTTTTACGAGGGAGGCTAGGTCCCGCGCGTCATAGTTCATTATATCCGTAGCCCCTGAATCAAAAATCCATTGAGAATTTTTGTGATTCGAGACAACACACGCTATGCTCAGAGGTGGATCCGAATCCAGATCTCATAAATCAAAGCACCCGGGTCGGAAAAAATGAGGATTTTCAAAACTGGGGTGTTGTGGCTATTTTTTGGAACTGTAGGTGTGTTTCGGATATTTTTTGGAAGATTTGGGGTCATTCTGCAAATTTGAACGAGTTCTGGGCGGCCGCTGCAATTTTCTGGACCTGTGGAGGTATTTCTGATATTGTCTGGAAGGTTCATGACAATTCTGTAGATTCCACACGGTTTCAGACGGTCGCTGCAATTTCATAGATTCGTGGGGGGCGTGTCTGCGAATGGTAAGAAATCGTCGGGTCATTCTTTAATTTGGAAGAGTCCTGGGGTGGCGCCTACAGTTTTTCAAAAGATTGGGGCTGGCGCTTTAATAAGGAGAAACTTGCGTGACGGCAGTTCGTAATTCTGGGAGTTTGAGGGGTAAAACCATCTTTTGGTTATTTTCTGACAGGGGCAACAACGGAAAAATGTTGTTTTGAAGATTTGTACCTTCTCTGTCTCTATTTTGGCGTGAGTTTCCTTTCTTCTCTCCATCAATTTCGTCATTAACGTCCGGAGCAGAAATTCCAAACCAGCCACTCTTGTTATTTTCGGTGATGCCGCTGGTAATTGCTGCCTTATCTGTGTGACCCACAGTGGTGGCAACACTCCCTGGTTTTGAGAGGTGGTGGAGGTCGTACCACCAATATGGATAACCCTGTGTCTTGAACCATTTTTCGATTGAATGGCCGAATTTGTTGCAGGTTGTATACCAAAGTTTGGAAGAGACTCACCGAGATTTTTCGGAGAGGCCGTTGCCACGGCGGGTATGTGGTTGCCAAAGGTGGTACCATGGTTCAAAATCTGGCTCCGTGCAACTTCTCGCCGGAGAGTGCCGTACGCCACCTCAACCATAGGGAGGGGGTCATTTTTTAAGATATCCCTTTTAACAGTGTCGTTGTCACTGCTCACTACCGCAAGAAGTTGAAAAAGGCGGATTGTTTGGTTTTTTCGCTCATAAATGGTTGTATCAACAGAGCATTTCATTGGATTCGGTTCATGGCGGTTGATTTCTCGCCAGAGCCATTGAAGAACACTATATACATCTTCGAGCACTCCATCTTCCTGGCGTTGCTGATTTGCTTGTACTGCCTGGTCAAAAATTTGGAAGGCATCGGTGCCACTATTGTATGTGGTTTTGATACCCACCCGCATATCCCGAGCCGTAGGATATTCCATGAATCTATTCACCAAATTTGAATCGATATTGTCCAAGATCCAGGAGCATACACAAAGATCTTTCTGTTCCCAATCAGGGAATTCTTTGTCCGACACTGCCGGAGCTGGTGGGTTGCCCGTCACATGCTGCAGGCGACCAAGGCCTCCTATGACGACTCGCATGAGTCGAGACCATAGGGAGTAATTATCATGCTTTAACTTCGTACTGAGATTAATCGGTTGATTGTTTCCTGTAGGTGGAATTTGAGTGAGAAGAGTGGCGATCTGAGTCGACAGATCCATCGGTGCGGAATTAAATATTCCGGGCTCCGGTTCGTTCTTGTTGCCATCATTCTCCAAAAAATTTTGTTCTGTCATCGGTGATAGTCGTGAAGGAATTATCCCCTTCACGTTTTCTTCCGGTAAATGATGAAATCAGAGGCCGGTTTGAAGGACCGATCCTTGCTCTGATACCATGTTAAATCTAACAAGATTGATTTTTCATTCAATTGTATATTTTTCTTTTGATAAGAAGCAGTACATATACACAATTCAGGGGACATAATAATGCATGAATTTAATTTTCTTCATGTGTGCATTTAATTCACTTCACGCGCATGCATTTATTTCACTTCACGCTCATGCACTTAATTCTTTTCATCTTCACGCGTGCGTCTAATTCCAATCTCCACGTTGAGTTGTCTTTTTCAATCCTAACAGATAAAATTATTTTCCTCGAAATCACGAAACTTATCAACCAACACAAACGAACATAACCAACAAGAAGACATTGGTAAGAATTTCTTAACCAAAAAAAGGACATTGGTAAGAAAAGTACCTAATTCTATCATCTGCTTGGCTACAAGCCATGACCACCATAGTACTGCTTGGTAGTTTCTCTAGAAAACTCAGCAAATGTCATCCTGTCCCTCAACCGTAGACGCAAAGGAGGGACAATCTCACGAATTCGTTCAGTCATTCCATCAAGCTGCTTATCAAAACAATGCATTTCCTCCTTATGTGAATCTGAATCTTGATCAGCTGAAGTTAGATACTCAAACTGGTAATTTGATAGTAGATGGTCTTTTTTTATAAGTAAATTTCCTTTAACAAAATATAAAATAAAATTACAAGTTTGGGAGGATTGCTGCTGATTCGCGGCTGTCTGGGCCCTTCATACTAGATTATGGCCTTACTACAAGTCCAAACAAGAAAAATTCAGCATACAAAAATTGGATAGCAAAACCATGGATATGTAATCCGATCATGAATTGTTGTGCACTCTGTAAATGAGTTTGTGTGCCACCAGCCAGTACCAAAGATAGACCTGAACCCATTCTAGTTTTGTGAGTGCACACCCTTCGGAATCAAACCTCACCACATTACGTTATAACCATAAACTCCACGTCGTTGCCTGCCAAACCGCTTTCCACAATTCTTTGCCAGTTGAACCTCTTGCCCTTTCCATATGCTTTACGAAGTGTCTTGAGATGTGAGGCATAGGCACATAACTCAACTCGAACCAAGCATAAATTTCATTCCAGAGTTATGTGGCATTGCTGCATTCAAGAATGAGATGAGAGGGAGTTTCTACGTGAAGAGCACATATTACACAAGGCTGAGCATTCAGAGCAATATTGATTCCACGATATATGAGATTGTCCACCGTTGGAATCCTCTGCTGCAATAATCTCCAGGAAAAGCATTGAATTATTTCAGGGGGGATTTTTTTCCCAGATTGTAAAATATTTTGTGTTCTTCATTGGTAGTGTTCTGTAGGTTTCTAAGAGCATTGTATGCAGATTTCACAGTATATTTGCCACTCGCATCATCCTCCCATATCCAGACATCTTCTCCAGCAACATCCTTTGATATAATGTCAAGGATATGCATTAGATCAACATACAAGCTTGTTTTCCTCTGCCTCAAAGGGCGTTTGAAGTTGAGATTCCAGCTTCTAGTCCCCTACGTTCCTGATGATACTTCAGCAATTGTACTATTTTTTTAGTGCTCAATCTGTATAACTTTTCATACTTCAGTGCTAAGCTTCCCTCATTCATCGATTGTAATGCCAGAATAATACTTTGGGACCGTTCTTGATCATCAATTTAATCTAGCTGTTGAGCCATCCTTCAGTGGAGAGTGCCCAAATGTTTCTCCAGAATGGTGATATAGACCCTAACAGAGACACCAGTGACCAATCACACCAATGATCATTCTGCTTGAGATACTTTCCTTTGATTACATCAGATCATAAGCCACCAGAGTCTTCCCTGAGGCGCCATAGCCATTTTGCAAGCAAAGCTTGATTCATTTGTTTCAGATTGCAGATCCTAGACCGCCCTTGGCTCTCTCTTAACAAAGATTATTCCATTGTATCCAATGTATCGGTCGTGATCTAGCTGACTGTTGCTTCCAAAGGAATGTAGCCATCAGTTTTTCCATCCTTTTTAGAACTTGTTTTGGAGCTTTAAACATCGAGAGGTAATAAGTCGGTATGCTAGATAAGAAAGATTTAATCAATGTTGATCTTCCTGCAAAATAGAGAAATTTATTCTCCCACTTGGATATCCTGCTTTTGATTACTTCTATCACTTTATCCCATGTTTTGTCTATTCTAGGATTACCTCCTAGAGGCAATCCTAAATAAGTAAAAGGTAGGCTAGCACATTGACACGCATCTCCCCTGCTAGCCTTTTCAGATTGTTTGTGCTCATGTTTATACCAAACAGTCGACTTTTTTGCAAAGTTGGTGGACAATCCTGAAATGAGCTCGAAAATTTTCAACACTCCAGCCATTGGTTTAATGTTGTTCTTAATTCCTGCTGCAAATAGAAGAATATCATCTGCATATTGCAGATGAGAAATCTGCAGTCCACCCACCTTTATCCCTGATAACCTTCCCAATTCCATAGCCTTGGACAACAATAGATTTAGGCCTTCAACCACCACCAAAAACAATAAAGGAGTGGGGGATCCCCTTGTCTCAATTCTCTTTGCATTTTAAACTCACTCGAGCTACTTCCATTCACTAAAACAGCCAAATGAGGGGAAACAATGCACACTTTAATCCAAGACACCCATTATTACAAAATCCCAACTTTGTCAACATGCTTAGAACGAACTCCCACTCTACCGTATCAAATGCTTTCACCATAGATCACTTCATTTGCAATTAAAATGCCGTCAAGAATATGGCGATTTTAATGTATGCTTACTGATTTTTTGAGATTATATTGTGCATAATTTGCTTCATCCTATTAGCTAACAATTTGCAAGGATTTTGTAGCTACTATTCACCAATGAAATAGGACGATATTACTCTATTCTCGAAAGGTAAGTACCTTAGATGCTAAAGTTATGAAGGTGGAGCACGTACCTTTTGAAAGTTTGCCCTTTCTATAAAATTACTAGATGCAAGCAATGAAGTCATCTTTAATGGTGGCCCAATGAGTTTGTATAAAATGAAAATGCCACCCGACCCTGGACACTTCTAGGGTTTGTTATTTTTAATAGTTAATGATAATACATTGAAATTGGGATATTTTTAGGTAATTGATAGAAATTGATAATCGTGATACTTGTGGCATGTTTTGTACCTCTTAAAAATTATTTTTTTTTAAAATTATTTCATTACTTTGATTCTCCTTCTCTTTTTTTCTAGTTAAAATTATTTTTTTCTAAAGCAGGTATGAGCAATGGCGGATTTAGAAATTTTTTTATAGGGGCTAAATGTTTTTGGGGTTTCATTCAAAAAAATTTAGAGTTGGAAATAATTTTTTTAGGGAAAACAATCAAACAAAGAATCATTACCTACACGAATTAACAACAAAAATAAATTTTGAAAAGCAATTCAATATTTTTAAATAAACTGTGAAGGTAACAATTTCAGGTGTTCACACACTCAAGAAATATATACACATATCAAATGATTTTTCTTGAAAATAAAATTGAAGGGACTAAAAGAGAGTTTTTAAATAAAAATAAGACTCGATGGGTTAGGTGGTGGTTTTTTTTTTTTCTACTTAGACAATTTGTAAATAATGAAAATTATCTAAAAAAATTTAATCATAAATATTATTTAATAAAAAATTTGACTAAAAATATTGTTTTTATAATTTTTTTATTTTTTTATAATTTTTTCAAAACATTTAAAAATTATAAAATTAAAAAGAGAACGAGAACCATAATAAAAAATAGCAAAAGTAAAAAAAGTTATGGGAAACATATCCTTGCAATATAAGGGACAGGTTCAATGGACATCATTTTAGACACCATTTTGGACACCATTTTATTAAAAGTCTATGTTTAGGGTCCGTAGGATTTAGGGTTTGGGGTTTAGGGTTTAGGTTTTTAGTTTTTAGGGTTTAGGGTTTATATTTTCGAAATTGGGGCTTAGGGTTTAGGATTTTTTAGGGTTTATGGATTTTAGGGTTATATATATATATATGGGACAGGTTCAATGGACACCATTTTAGACACCATTTTGGACACCATTTTATTAAAAGTCTATGTTTAGGATCCGTAGAATTTAGGGTTTAGGTTGTTAGTTTTTAGGGTTTATATTTTCGAAATTGGGGCTTAGGGTTTAGGATTTTTTAGGGTTTATGGATTTTATGGTTTATTATTTGTAAGTTTTAGGGTTTAAAGTTGTAAACCCTAAAATACCCTAAACCCTAAGCCCCAATTTCGAAAATATAAACCCTAAATCCTAAAAACTAAAAACCTAAACCCTAAACCCCAAACCCTACGGACCCTATACATCGACTTTTAATAAAATGGTGTCCATTGAACCTGTCCATATATATATATATATATAGGATCCGTGGACACATAAGTTGACACATAAGTATACACATTCCTTAAAAATCTAAATTTAGGGTCCGTAGGATTTAGGGTTTGAGGTTTAGGATATATATATATATTTGAAATTTTGGATATTTGACGGGTAGTAAAAATTTAGAAATAAAATCCGTATCCTAATTAAAAATCTGAATTTTTTTTAATCGAATGTCTAAATCTGAGTTATCCGATGGATAAAAATCGTAATGGATTCGGATCCAAATTTGAATTTTTGGATTTTTTGTTTTTTGCACCCCTTTTAGCAATAAATGAATGGTGCAACCTTGTAGCCTTTGTTGGGAAATAGCTTAAATAAAAGAAATTTTCATTTTTTTTAGTATTTGAAAAGTTAGTTTTTCTATATTTAAGCTTCAACCATTGCTTCGGGAGAAAATGCTTCTCGAGGCTAGAAAATATTAAATCAAATTACCCGAAAATGGGCTTTTGCGTATTTATTAAATCACATGTGAGAGACCAAAGGCGCAGTGTGGCCTAACGGTGTGAGGGGTCTTATTCCTCGATAGAGGTTGGGAGATCTAAACCCGCAGAGAGCATTGTCGCTGTTATCTGAGATTAGTCAGGTAGGCCTTGATTGGGCCGAGCTGGATACTCTGATAGGCAAGTGTGTACTCGGGGCGGGCAGTCCATAGTGGCTGTCTCTTCCCCGGGGCACGCAGGTACGGCTTAAGGGGGCAGGACACAAATTGTCTGTAACCTGGGTCAGCGGCACAACTACCTATCAAAAAAAAAACTCAAGCCAATTATAAGTTATTTACTTATATCGTTACTTGTATTTAGTTCTTTAACCCCAGGCAAACATGGGCAAAATAGCCTCGACCTGTGCCCGGCCTAGGAAAAGCATGCCATTCCACGGCCCGGTGGGCCAACATCCAGAAGGTTGGAAGGGCCTTGCCCGGGTTGCGGGTTGCCCCGCCTGACCAACCACCTTTTGAAATAAAATAAAAAATAAAAATCTTATTCAGGCCGACCCACATCCGGAGCCCCCCCCCCCCGTTGGAAATATGTGTGCTCCACCGGATCGGGACAGGCCGAGCCGGTTCTCTGGTGGTCCGAAGGCGACAACCATTTTTCAAAAAATAAAATAATTTTTTTTTTTAAAAAAAGGGCCGTTTGGCCCGGTGGGAGGCACGTGGCATGTCGGGCCCAACGGCCAAAACTTTTATAAAAAATATTTTTTAAATTAGAATTCTACTCCTATAAATACTTTTCACCCTCTTCAATTTTTTTCACACTCAACTCAACTATTCTCATATTCTCTAGTCTTACAGCATTCTCTCTCGCAATTTTATTTTGGTTCATTTTCTTTCGCAATTTTTGCATTCTATTCGTTTTATAGTCTACTAATGTGTCAAAGAGAATTATTACTTCTCTACATGATTTTGACGTTGATCATGATTTTGATAATTTGCTCGAGATGGGTTTCGATTTGGTTGGTTCGAGCACACCACCACCACCACTACCACCGGGTTTGGAGGCGGATGAGGCGGTAACACCATCTTCTACAATGGCTCGTAGTAGGCGTGAACGACCACCCACTTATCCTCAAACTCACCCTCTGCCTCCAATGGCTTCGCAAACTAATGAGCAACGTCCTTCTTAAACCGTGAGTAACTCTGGAATTCTTACAGAATGTTTTGATAAAATTCTAAATTCGGAGAGGGGGACTATTTTTGGGTGAAGTGACAATTATGTTCAAAAGTTTTTCAACAAAAAAAAGGTAATTTTTTAAGTAAAATTTTATTTCAGGATTTTTTGTAGATCATTTTTTAAAATTCTAATATTTTAAATTTATATTTTTTTATATTATAGGTGAGGGTTATGGCTCATTTTATAGACATGTATTAACTAAGCACTCACAAGAGGTTGGTCTCGATCCTACACAAACCCAACTGTTTAGTTGTTGGGGTTCTATCGCAAACTCAAGTGGATCCGGTGCTGGAACCGGATATGGATGTACGCTTCTACTACTCAATTATTTAGATATAATCCAACTAGAAATAGGGAAGGTCTAGTAGACTTAATTTGTTCAGAACCTCTTCCATTTAGTTTCGCAGAAAGTTTAAATTTAGAAACTTATGTATGTACGTGTTTACAACCTGCATTTTCTAAAGTTTTACGTGAATCACACACTAACAATATTGCAACAAATTTAATAAAAGAAAAGGCATGTTGAGTTTATTTTTTTCATCTCTAGATCATAAAGTTTTTATATGTAGTGATATATGGTCAGATCGTGGCCAAATATATAGTTATATGGGTGTTACTTGTCACAGTATAGATAATGAATGGAAAATACAAAAAAATCACCACACAAAATCTAACCTCTATGCTTATGTTGATTTTAGAAGAATATAATTTAAATAAAAAAGTATATAGTATATCTTTTGATAATACATCTAACAATGATGCAAGTGTAGAAGATTTAAAAATGTTATGTGATGCTACATTTCATGATCATTTTTTTCATATTTCGTTGTATGTGTCATGTTAGTAATTATGCGTACAAGATGCTCTTAAAACTATAGATTTAAGTGTTAACCCAATTATATTTACTATAAAAATTTTGTTGAGTAAACTTAGCGTACTGAAAGATTGATTTAAATTTTTTAATTATAATAATGTTAGGCCAATAAAATTTTCTTTAGACGTGGTTACCCGTTCAAACTCTATATATATTTTACTTCAACAAGCCATACCTTATAAAGAACTATTAGTTAGTTTTATGAATAATAGATACATGAACCTAAATTCACAAGTTGTATAGATCCTATTACGGAAAAATAGTGTAAATATCTTTTACATATACTACTACTTTATCGTTTTGCCACCATTTTGGACCCCCGAATAAAATTAGAAGGTTTGAAAAAATCATTAGAAGGTTATTGTAGTGATTTTAAAAATGAGGATGGAATATTCTTTGTCGACTATAGGACTATAATCGAAAAAGTTGGCACTTTATTAAATGAATTATGTAAAGAGTATTAAACTAAATTCGGTATTCATGTGCAAACTCGTAGGAGTAAGAGTGCCTCAAGTAATGATGCGTCTAAAACAACAATGTTAGGAAAGATGAAAAACATAATAAAATCTCTATCGAAATGCTCAAGGTCCTCATCAAGTTCCACTTACGTGGAACTTGACACTTATCTAACAACTACCTTTGAGATTGCTCAAACAAGTGATGATTATAGTTCATACTGGGAGTTCGATATTCTTTTTGGGTGGAGGAGCAAAGCAAAAGATTTTTCGGGGTTATTGATGTTTGCGAAGGAAGTTATAGCATGTTCGGTATCTACAGTACCGTCGAACAAACCTTTAGCAAGGGAGGGTGCATTTTAGACGACCAATGTTCAAATCTTCATCCGCTCAACTTGGAATATCAGACAAGCCTGAATGATCGGATAGTTGTTGCACGTAGAACACAAGAACATGCACAGTATGACAAAGAAGATGCATTTGATACCAGGGATCCTGAGATGGCATCGATGAGCAGCACGAGTCCAAACAACAACGACAATGAGGAGTAAAGGGTTCTCCGTTAGTTGAGCATAGTAAGAGAACTATGTGGGTTTTGATTCATTTATGTATAAAAATATAAATGATACGTAGGCAACTTAATTATAAATGTTAACATTTATAGTTAAGCTCAAGCCCTCTTATATTATTTTTTTAGTTTATATAAATTTAATAAAGTTTATAATTTATAAAGTTTCTTCAATTTATAAACCCTATACCCTAAAAAGGCTAAACCCAAATATTATTTAAATATATAAATTTAAAAACTTTCTATTAACTTATAAACTTTATATAAATCGTAAACTTGTAAACGTTAATAAGTTAATGCAAACTTTAAATTCTAAAACCTAATCCTAAACTTAAACCTTAAACCTAAACTCTAATATTATATAAGTTATATAAACTTCTAAACTTTAAACTTATAAATCCTAACAATTTTTATACAAAAATATTTGAAAAATTATTTTTTTAGCATATGAAAAAAAAATGTTAGAAAAATAAATAAATAAAACGAATGGAGAGCCAAACCCGGTGGTTCAATCATACCGGAGCTGACAAAAAATCAGAGGGCCGACTTGACAGGCCGGGCTGGTTAAATCCGGGGCGGTTAACCGGGCCCTAAGGGCCAAGGGCCCAGATCTAGCTGAGGGCCGACTTGACAAGCCGGGTCCGTTAAATTAGGGGCAGTTAATCGGCCCCCAAGGACCAAGGGCCCGGGTCCAGTTTTCTAGGACCAAGGGCCTGGGCCTGGCGGGTTAGGATGGGACCGGATGGGTGGCACGGCCCACCCATGTCTGACCTCGGGTATTTATCCAACTTCATTTCCTTATCTCCCCACCAAACTATTCCTGCGATTGCAGTTTGCGTGCAAATTGTGTGAAGATAAATGAAGTGAAGTGAGTAGGGATTAACATTTACATTATATTTATGATCGGCCCGGCCTAGCCCCCTCCCCGCCACCCTTATCCTTGACCCCTTGGGTCTTTTTTTTTTTTTCCTGAATCTCTTTTAGTATTTTCAGATATTTAAATCTAGGTATTCAATTAATTTAATTAATGATTTCAATTTTATTTTGGGGGAATTGTCTAATTTATGTGTATATTTGTTAAGTAGGTGCGTGAACTCCTAGAATTGTTACCTTTACAATCAGGGGCGGAGCCAAAAAATTAAGCGAGAGGGGGCCAAATTTTTTTTTTGAGCATAGTGGGTCGGGTTTGGTTAAATCGGGTTCGGTCTATATATATATATTAAGATATTGCAGTAGAAATGGTAAGAATCAAAAATAAGTTGAATCAAGCTATAAAAAAATACAAGATTAATATTACTAATGTTTTAGACAACATTTTTATTAGAATGTTGTTTTAGACAACAATTATATTGATTAGCCAACAATCGAGCAAAGTATTAAACTATAAAAAATAATTATATTAAAGAATTATAAGTGAATATATATTAAAAACTATCTGAAACAATATGAAATAAAAGATTTTATAACTGATAATGTACCATTAATGCAATGTGGTCTGGTGGTTATTACTATAAATCTTAATTGCAATGTCAAATGTTCAAATAATATCTCTTTAGCTGAGTGTTTCCCTAGACTTTACAGGATTGATCTATGGAAGGACATTTGTATATCAGAGGCTGGTTGCTGGGAAAATGGTATCTGGTCTTGGTATTGGAGATGGAGAAGGGAGGTCCGTGTTTCTGAGATGCAAGAACTGTCTGACCCACCAGGTTACTTCAAGACATCTCACCGCTGGTTCACTCCAGAGACAAGTACACTTGGAAGCTTAATCAGCAGGGGCTTTATAAAGTTAAGGAAGCTTATAAGTCTATCAGTTCAGTTCAATTAGCAGTCCCTACAAAAGTTACCCTGCAGAGGAGAGGGATCATACCTGCGGGTCAAGAGATTGCTTGCCACTTATGTGGATCAGGGGATGAGTCTACACCTCATCTTTTTGCTCAATGCTCTATTACCATCCAGCTTGGGAAGGATATTGTCACTTTGTTGGATTTATTGCCTAGTACAGCAGCTCCTGGAGCTTTTTATACCCCGGATCTGCTGGAGCATTCTGCTTCAGCTCCTCAGGGCATTTGTGAGGCTACTTGAAATTTGATTTGGCTGGCCATGGTGTGGTCTACATGGAAGGCAAGTAATAGGGCTCACTTTTCTGCCTCTACTCCTAACAGGCATCTTCTTCTCTTCGGTGTTCAACGAGCAACCTGGATGTGGTTGAGAGCTAAGAGGCATCCTAAACTGTTTCCATTCAGTCTTGCAGATTGGCTTGCACTCCCTTTGGCTTGCTTACATTTTTGGGCATAAAGCTGCTAATGCAGCCTACAGCAAGCTCAGGTGCTGGAATGGTCTTCTGACTGCCTTATGGTACCCATATCTTTTGCTAAACTGTTCTCATGTTTTTGCAGTTTATTCTTCATTAACCTGACAGTGCCTAATCAATCATGTGCATTAGTAATATCTTTGCTCTTCTATAAGGTACATGGTAGGTACCAGAGACAAGGTGACTCAGAATGAAGACATATTACTAGCCTGTGATCTTTTTCGTCTCGAGCTATCTGATTACCTTTGTTTTTCCATGCGGTATAGGTTAGGTACCAAAGCTAGGGTTGCTATCTCACCTGCCTATGTGGTTGGCTACTCACGGAAGCAGCCTAATCCTAGCTGTCTCTTGTGCTAGAACAACTAAGTCACAAACCAGCAAGTCTCAAGCCATCTGCATCATTCATGGCTATGCTGAAAATACAAGACTTCACCGGAGTGAATCAGCAGTGCCTTATGAAACATTTAACTGGATGCCGAGCCATAACTATATTACTTGCAAAATGCTCCTCAACTGACAGCAATGCAATTGAACTAACCATGCCATCCATGGAGGCAAACTATACCCATGGAGCTACAAGTAAGGCTCAGCTATCTAGCCTTCATGCAAGATTAAAGGCATGGAGCAGATTGTATAGCTGCCCGACCTAGAAGGATGCACCATCCGGTCTATCAGCATATCCTCATCACATATAGACAGCGCAAAAAGTTTAATGTGCACTGGCTTGGAGGAGATCGATGATGGTGCAAGATCAGTCATAAGCAAGGTATTCATGTGCAAGGAATCAAATTCTGGTGGAAGTGACAAAGAGCACACCGGTGAATCTGAAAAAGGAAAGCACATGTCACAGAGAAGATATTCAACGACAATGCCATAGTCTAGTAACAAAGGATGCAATGAGACTAATAGGTGAGCGAGGCTGTATGTTTTTTTTGAAAGTGAACTACTATATCCCTGCCCAACCGTTATATCCTCTATACATTACAGGGATAGCTCACTGAATTAGAAGGAGTTATGTACCAATATTTTCCCAAAAAGATATTGATAAGTTGATAGTCGTGATATCCAGGCTTGGTGAATAGCGGATGATGACGATGAACTGAATGCGGAGATGCTTGTGCATTCATGAGGTTAGGGGAGCCATGTACCTGATCACCCTTAGCTATACTGAAGGGTATGATGGAAGGGCAAGATATACAGTTCATGATCGAGGAATCAAACACTGAGTTTATCCTTATAGGGTCATTGCTCTTGAGTTATCTAGTCTTGGGGTGCGTACATTTTCTTTTTTGGTCTTTTCTTTGTTTTAACTCTGTATATACTTTATACCATATATATAAAATTTGGCTTATAAAAAAATGTCAAAAGTTCAAATCCCATTTACCAATCCGTAAAAACTAACAACTCTACAGCTAGTCTATACAAACGTTATGTAATATTTAAAAATGTATAGTTATATCATTTTGAGGGATCAAACATTAGATAACAGTTATTTATTGAATTACTTTAATTTAAACTTAATGCTTCCTAAAAAATAAATTATTTTCAACCCAAAAAAAGTTTTATCCCACTAAAAGAAAATTATCCATCAAGTTTTTAAATGAAATGAGTTTTTGGCACGTGCAGATTCTTCACATAGGAAATGCATGGGAGATAATACTACTTGCCGAATGCTGAGTATAATCAGGGATTTCAAAGCTCAGGAGATCATTGACCGACAACAAAGCCCTAGTTCGCGGGCGGGAAGATTCTCTCACTTCTTCAGAACAATACTTCTCCAGTTTCGCCTGTGTAAATCTTTGAGGATTGTACTGACTGGAGTTTGATCCACATTTCGTATTGGTGTCATGGAGGCCGAACCTGAGGTGCCGGAACCAGGAAATCGCCGTTCGGTGGGTTGATCAGATTCCATCTAATGTCTTCAGATAGTGCATTATAAAACCCTAGCTTTACATTTCTATTGATTTGGATGTTGGATCCCTGTAGAAAAGGGCAAGGGTGGAGGTGAAGGATGCGGAGTTCACGCGCTCAGATAGAATCGGGGAGGAATTTGATGAAGAGAGGGAGGAATCTTCGGATGATTTTGAAGAACCTTTCCGAAGGGCTAGGAGAAACAAGGCCACAGAGGGAACATCAACTTCGGCTGCCGCGGAGCGGAGAACAAACCTGAGTTTGATTGGTAGATTATTTATCTATATTTTGGTTTCCAGGCTATTATCTTATACTGGTCAGATATTTGAGTTCAAGTAGAGGGAAATTCTATCACGATGTGTGGGTACTGTCATTATTTCCCTCACAAGGCATCAACTGTTGTTTTAACCTCCTTCGTACAGAAATTCCCTTATTTCAAATTCTGCTACATCCTGGGGTTGTATGTGGAAAGGGTCTGTTATATTATTTCTGGGATTTTGGTGGTCGTTGGACATACTATTTGAGGGTATGGTTTACTTGGATCGAAGCCTTCCAAAATGTTATTGTAGCATTACTAATTGCAGTCTTGTTGGCTTCTCCTTAATTTGCTGCTGTCTAAATTTGTCCAGACAGTAGAAACCATCTTATGAGTTTTGGCCATTTATTTTTTATTTGGGGCTCTTTCTCGGGTCCAGTGAAAGTATATATTGCTATTTTGCAGAGGTTCTTAAAGGCGATAGGAAAGATATTCCCGATGTAATCAAACATTGGGTTGAAAAGTATGAGAGAAACAAAAAGTCTGCAATGGCGGAACTCCTGACTATGGTTTTTCAGGTATATTATTTGATGTTCTATTTAGTTGTTTGTATTGGTATAGTTGATTGTTATTCTTACTTCAGTTTATTACTTTTTGCAGGCATGTGGAGCAAAATATCGTCTTCAAGAAGAGGATATTGATGAAATTGATGTTGATGATGTGGTAGTTGCTCTTGTGAAACTGGCAAGAAGAGTATCCTTTTTTCTTGATTGAAACTTAGGTGCATCAGGGATTCCTTACTGGGTTTGAGTGATATAGGACAGAGGATTCTTGTTGTTGAATACACTTAACGGCACTTCCTCTTCCTCCAAAATTAAAATTTTCCACCAAAGTAGATGCTCTTTGTTCATTTGAAATTAAACCGGATTTCATCCAGAAAAACAAAAGCACTTCCTCCACATTGACAACAATGACATGACTTCCAAAATAATTCCAGAAAGATTTATGGTTTTTCTTAACAGGTTCCAATTTAGGGTGAAATTGAAGATTATCAGAATTCAAAAAGGGACTTCAAGCATTTCAGAGAAAACCTGGTGTATTTCTTGGATAGTTTGGTCAATGAGTGCCAGAATGGTCCACTTTTTGATCAGTCACTGTTTGATAGGTGCTTGGACTACATTATTGCCTTGTCATGGTAAGTGTTTTCATGTTTTGTTGGGATGAAGGTACTTAAGTAATATGGAGATTTGTTAATCAGACTGTGTTCGTGTTCCACAGCACTCCTCCTAGATTTTATCGTCAGATTGCCTCATTAATGGGGCTTCAACATGTTACATCCTTCATCAATGTTGCTAAAATGCTTGGTTCACAGCGAGAGACTACTCAGAGGCAATTGAATGCTGAAAAGAAGAATAACATCGAAGGACCTCGAGTTGAGTCACTCACTAGAAGGCTATCAGTAACGCATAAAAACATCACTACCATGGAGGAAATGATGCGGAAAATATTTACTGGGTATGATGTATGCAGATCACTATTTTTTCTTGTTCTTATCCACATTGGCATGAATTTTCTACTGAATATCAATGCTTTGAAGGTTATTTGTGCATCGTTACCGGGACATTGATCCCGATATCAGAATGTCATGCATCGAATCGCTTGGAGTGTGGGTATTCTCGTATCCGTCGCTTTTCTTGCAGGATTTGTATTTGAAATATCTGGGCTGGACATTAAATGACAAAGTAAGTTATGAGTTGTTGATTTTGGGTTTGTGGTTCCCATTATATTCCCCCATACAGTCTTTTCTTATACGCATTTCTATTTCATGTAATTTGGGTTGACATTGAATGACAGTAATTAATTGTTGATTTAATGCTTGAGTCAATGGTTTTTATCATCTTCCCTGAAGTGCTGGGTAGTTTCTTATGATGTGTCTGCCTCTGAAGAGTGCTGGAGTTAGGAAGGCATCTATTCTGGCATTGCAAAATCTTTATGAGGTGGATGATAATGTGC
>JAOWBN010178497.1:0-17453 GCA_028565015.1 Pinguicula moranensis
AATGGCAACCTAGCGAAGCACTTTTAAGTTCACTGCTTGACATGCTGGTTGATGGAAGTTTCGATCTTAAGTTGAATTATGTCATAAAGGTACTTCTCTTGTTAAGTATGAATTACAATCGACTGATAAGAATGCAGAATATTTTAATTTGTGTTTGACTTTTACTTTTTGTACTCATTGTGTCTTTACCTTTCCAGAATGAAGACGCGATATTGCTTTATCTCAGTTTTCTGCGCAAGGTTTGTCTCACATGAGTTTGAATTATCTTTTCTGTGTTATGTAAATCACCTTAAAATCAGTTTTTAGGGCATAATGGTTGTGCAATTGAATGTCTACTAAAGTACTTGATGTTCAAATGATTGGGCAGAGCAGTGACTCATTGCAGCATTGTGGGCTGGATCTGTTGCTTAATATGCTAAGAGATTCACTATCCAATAGAGCTTCTTGTTTCAGAGCGGGAATGCTCGAATTCCTTCTGAATTGGTTTTCAGAAGAGAATAACAATACCATGTGTTCGAAAATTGCACAGTTAATTCAAGTGATTGGAGGGCATAGCATTTCTGGAAAAGACATTCGAAAGATATTTGCTATGCTTCGTAATGGGAGAACTTGTCTTCACGACCACTCGAGCTCACTACTGTTAACTAGTATGCTGGCCATGATGAATGAGAAAGGACCAACAGCATTCTTTGATCTCAATGGCATCAACTCTGTAAGTTCATTATTCTCTGTAACCAATGCTGCCATAAATATAGTCGATTTATTAACATTTGCATTTATTCATTTTGTTGTGGCCAAACAATCTTGATCATGAGCCTTCTTCTTAAGTGCTTTTAACTTACACTTTTAGCTGCAAAAAAACCTTGAACTTACAGTATGCACACATTGTTAAAAGGGAAAAAAAAAAGAGAAAAACTCTCTGCTTATCTATAATTAACTTTTTCCTATTCAAACTATTAATTCAGCTTTGTCATTTTGCAAACGAATCAGACACAATCTGTACACATTCTTATTAATTTCCTTTGTTGCTTCAATACTGTTGAAGTTGTCTGTGAGGTGTCAAGTAGATTACTGCTTATCCTTGTTAATAATTTGTATTCTGTTGTATGCCTACATAGTTACTTCACTGTATGTACTTCCTTGATTGGTGAAAAAATTTATACTAAAACCACGTTTCTTAAATGCTTAGCCGGAAAATAAAATCATGCTTCTTACATCTAGTTTTGTTGAAGTTATGATATATCTTCATAGAATTCTCCTAGAGTTCCATATGTTTTCTCTATCCTCTCTTTTTTTTTCTTCAGATACACACTTTTATTACTTCAACAGAAAATTTTACATCCATATATTTAACCAGAAGTGCTTTGGTGGATGGTTATTTCGAAATGGATGACCAAAACATATCAGGAAGTAGATTAATAGCTCCCGCTTTTTCTTTTTTGTTCATTATTTTTGTCCCTTTTTATGTGAATTACCATCCATTTATTTAGTGGATGGTTATTTCGAAATGGATGACCATAACATATCAGGAAGTAGATTAATAGCTCCAGCTTTTTCTTTTATGTTCATTATTTTGTCCTTTTTTTATATGAATTACCATCCATTTATTTACTTGGTCCTCGTTAAGTGAGAACCAAAACCTTTACAAAAGAGCCTTGGGCCTTATAGTCAGCTCTAGGGACCCAAAAAGCAATGCCTCTTTATTACTGGTGGTACGGGAGGCTAGATTATACGCTAGGCCTAGTGTAGCCTTATAATAGGCTATCCTATCTTATCCAATCTCAGCATTACTCGTGCCATGCTTGGTAGAGTCTCCTTCAGTGTTGTTAAGGGCGTGGGACGCACTGGGGCGATTGGTTAAAAAAATAGGGCGTGGGGTGACAAGGCAATGGGGCGCGCGTTCCACGAATCGGGGCGCACTAACTCATTTACGCGTTACGACAATACGAACCCCTCAAAAGAGCAATTTCGGCACCTTTTAGTACAACCGATGGGGAAAGAACCAAAGAGGTTATCTAAAACAATAAAAAAAGGCTATTTTCTTGTGTGCGCGCTCACCGCCCCGCACGCCCTGCCAACGCCCCCGGGGTATCGCTTGTCCCAGCCACCTGGGGACGATCCCGGGCGCCCCGGCGTGCCCCCCTACAGCAATGGTCTCATTACTCTAGTAGGATGCCTAAATTCTTGTGGCAGCCTGCTTAGCTAGTAGATCAACTATGGGGTTGCCTTCTCTATACTGATGCTGCACTAGTAGCTGTATGCCATTATCTTGTGCTTTAAATTCCTTCAAAAAATCCCAAAGATACCAAGGTGCACATGAATCCGCTCTGATCCAGTTGACTAGCAACATGAATCAGTCTCTAAAATCACCTTCGCTCATCCTTTATTCTTGCATATCCTCAAGCGTATGCTGCAAAGGCAGCCAAGCAAGCCCCTTTATCATCCTTGATGATATCTCCTCCACCTATTGGCTCCGGGTTGTTAAGGCAACTCCCATCCGTGTTGAACTTGACCCTGCCTGCTGGGGGTTTAGCCCACCGGATGACCTTGAATATGCTCTGTGATTTGAATGGGACGGTTATGTTGAGCTGTTGCAGCAAATGCGCGTTTTGGATCTGCATTTCAAAGGTCAGGTTAGTAGCTACCACTATGATCAAATACAGAGAAGTCCAATGCGGTTGAAGAATTACAACTTTTTGCTTTTTATTATGTATGGCTCAGGGCCAAGAATCTTATTTGTATGTGGTTTGACATTCACCCTAAGAATGTCTATTAATAAAGTAATAAATAAGATAGGAGGTCGATAGTGATGATATTGATCTGAATCGATACCTCCTACCATTTTAAAAAAAGAAATAGTAGCTACCATTGTGGAAGGTATGGCATTTCTCCCCTGGTGCCAAAGCTGCTCAGCAAATTGTTGCATCCTTTCGAATCTAGCCTTGCACTTGCACAGCCAAACATACCATGTTAGAATCAAGGGTAGGATTAGAGATGTTAAACCTTGAAGTCCTGACTTCCTGGTAATCATTTGTCACTGCAGCATCCGTGCCTTCCACCCCATGGGACTAGCAAAGCTAACCCCCATGAGTTTGTGCTGCTCTGCCCCATAAGTTGATAGCTAGTGTAGAATCTGAGAGCACATTGGACTCCTCTCCTCATTACATTCTCATCAGTGGTAGGCATTCATTTCACGCTTTCCATGAGCATAGGCTGATCTTGGTGGTCAGTGATTTGTGCCATATGATCTCATTAACCAACAGAGGTTTTAACTTTGAAGTTGCCTTTCTGATCAAGCTGCCAAATGGTGATATCTGCTTCTGCTTTTGAAGAAGGTGATAGTAAAGCAAGGGTGCGACCAAGGAATCGGATGAAATGGTCGCCCATTTAAACAATGTCCAACGAATTTCGGAACACATTGATGTACTGGCTGATGTTGAAACACCAGAGGTAAATGCAGAGCCAACTATGGTGCAGAGTTCAAAGATACATGAGGATGATGAAAATAGCAATGTTGCAGCTCGGATTGCCCAATTTGAAAATCTAGGGGTAAAGGCAGTGTACTATTCCAGCAGAAAATCAAAACAAGCAGATACAAAGTCCAAACAAAAAAATCGATTGCCTCCTTTTTCAGAAAATATGATGAGAAAAAGGACAATGCTGAGCACCAATATTCCTGGAACAGAGTTTGGACATTCTTCAAACATTCCATCTGCCTATGAAAATTCTGATGATACAATACATTCTCTGCAGTAGCACCAGGTTCACAATCTGCTTCACAATGATGAGACAAAGGAAGCAGAATATACATGGTATCTTGGTAAACAGTTGGAGGTGGCAAGCAAGTTATCTGATCAGGTGATGGTTAATCGCATCCTTGAATTAGAAAAGCGAGATGCATCTGAGGAATCAACTGAATCTGCACCAATAGCGCGTTGCCGAAAAAATTGAATGTATTGTCCACCAATATGTGTGGACTAGGAATGCTGAGAAGAGCACAAGCCATAAAAAATTAGTTCTCAAATTACATGTTGATGTTCTTTGCTTGTAGGAAACTAAAATGGAGCATGTTAATTTATTTCTGGTAAAACGGTTATGGGGACAATCTGCTTTCTCCTGGGCATTTAGTCCTAGCCAAGGCGCCTCCGGGGGGCTGATTATATTATGGTCTACAGATTGTATTCTGATGACTAGAATAAACGCTCTTGAGCACATGATAATACTGGAGGGAACTCTTGTTGATTCTGACGAGCGCATTGTTATCATCAACATTTATGTGAAAGCTAGGGGAAGTAGGTCTAAAAGAACCCTTTGGCAAGAATTGTCCGATCTGAACTTGGGGTATAACAATGTGGCTATATGCATAGTTGGAGATTTTAATACTACTAGAGCTTGCGAGGAAAGATTACATTATATTGGCATGCCAGACACGGAAATGAATGACTTTGATGACTTTATTTTATCTAATGGGCTCATCGATCCCCCTTTGCAGCGATATGCTTATACTTGGTTGGACGGGCGTGGCACCAGTGCGAGGCGCATCGACCAATTTTTATTATCTGATAGGTGGGGGTGTTCTATGGCCAAATATGTTCGAATCCGTGCAAGAACACACTATTGCGGATCACATGCCCATTTTATTGCATCAACTCGAATCAAATTGGGGGCCAAAACCTTTAATTTTTTTGGATTACTGGAACTCGCATCCTTCCTTCGGTGACTTTGTGTCTGCTACTTGGGAAAAAGTGGAAGCTCACGGTACAAAAGCTATATTGTTACACAATTCAATCAAATTCTTGCGACAGGAAGTGAAGACTTGGAACTCTGATGTATTTGGTCGAGTTGATATCCTCATTGTGGAGTTGAGAGAAAAGATGGCACATTTTGCTTGCTGGCAGAAAGAAGAGTTCTAACAGAACCCGAGTTGAGTGACAAAAGATAGACTGTGATAGAGCTTAAAGGGGCTAACAAAAAGCAAACTCGATAATGTGGCTGAAATCTCGTTCGAGATGGATAAAAGAGGGTGACGAAAATACAAAATTCTTTCACTCTCATGTGCGTCATAGACGATATTTGAATTCTCTACAAGGTATGTTCAATAATCAATGGGTGGAATCAGTGCTGGAGGTAAAGGAAGGAATTCGAACTTTTTTGAAGCACACTTCTCGGATGCAGTCTCTGACAGACCGTCTCTGTTGCTACCTTGCAAGACAAAAATCACACCGGCAGACAATGAGATGTTAACAATTTTTTTTGAAGAATCCGAAATCTATAAGACACTATGGTCATGTTCAGGAAAAAAGAGTCCAGATCTAGACTCACTTGAGTACGGTAAAACAGTCCTACATTGAATTCTTACAAGAATTTCACCGTTCCGGAAAGTTGTATCGGGCGTTAAATGCAACATCTATTATCTTGGCACCAAAAATTCAAACTCCATCTCAACTGCATCATTATCGTCCGATATCTTTGGTGGGAAGTCCATATAAGCTGCTACCAACAATGCCGCAAAGATGCAAGATGCAATTGAAGGATTAAAAATTTGCCGCAGCAAAGGTTGGAGGGATGTTATTCTGGAAACTGACTCAAAGCTGCTAGTAGACTGGATCTCAGCAGACAAATGCACCCCGTGGTACCTATGGGACTTATGGAAAGACCTCAAAGCATAGATGCAACAGCTACGGGTTCAGGTGGTGCACCAATTCAGGGAAGGAAACTCTATAGCTTACTTCTTAGCCAAACAGGCAACTTCTGGAGTCACTGCTCTATACTGGAACAGAACGCAGCTCCCTCGAATTACTCAAGGGATACTAAGATTAGACAAGCACGACCTTCCTACTATTAGAATCTGCTGAGAACTCTCTTCAGCGGCCTCAGCAGCCTGCCTTTGGCATGTAAGGAAGGAGATGGAGGTTTTACTAGAGCGTTTCCATAAGTAATAGGACTTGGAACGCCCAAACCCTTTTGTAAAAGGTTTGGCTCTCACCTAAAGAGCGCCATGAGAATAAAAAGAATGCCTTTTATAAAAAAAAAAGCTGCTACCAAAATTGTTGGCGAACAGGTTGAAAAAAGTATTACCCCGAGCTATTTCTTCAAATCAACTTGCTTTCATCAAGGGGCGACAAATTTAGGACGGGATCCTGTTGACGAATGAGTTATTACATTATGCGAAAACAGGCAAGATTCCTTTGATATTTCTCAAGGTCGATTTTGCGAAAGCTTTTGATTCTATCAGCTGGAATTTCTTATATGACATGATGAGAAAAATGGGTTTGTGTGAGAAATGGGTTGGATGGATGAATTCATGTATATCTACTGCTTCTTGAAGTGTTCTAGTGAATGGATCCCCTTCAGGTATTTTTAACTTTGAAAGGGGATTACGACAGGGTGATCCTCTATCGCCGTTTCTATTTGCTATTGCGATTGAAGGTCTCAATATTCTTATGACTTCAGCGGTCAAAAGAGGATGCTCAAGGGGTATTCATTGTGGTAACAAAATTTATACTCATTCACTATTTGCCGATGACACTCTATTTTATGGGGAAGGAAACTTGCACAATGTGATTGTCATGAAAGGTATCTTGAGACTATATGAAATGATATCGGGTTTGAGCATTAATTTTCAAAAGAGCAGTCTTCTCGGTATTCATTTAAGTCTTGAAGAGCAGGAGTTTTTTGCGAGAACTCTACATTATGGTGCATGTGCGTTCCGTTCATGTACTTGGGGATTCCTATTGGGTGCAACTATAACTTTAAAAAAAGTTGGCAGCCGCTTCTTGAGGCAATGAAAGCGAAAACTCAATTATGGGCGAACAAATGTTTATCTTTTGCCGGGAAGATTGGCTTGATCAAGAGTGTTCTCATAAGCATGCCGGTATATTATTTCTCAATTTATAAGGCTCCAAATATTGTCATCAAGGCTATGATTCGGATATGTCGAGACTTTCTATGGAGATTTAATTACTCGGATGCGGGTTATATTGCATGGATTAAATGGAAGAATTTGTGTCAAGAAAAGAACAAAAAGGGCCTGGGTATTCATGATCTTGCAACATTTAATCTGGCACTTCTTGGTAAGTGGAGTTGGCGTTTGAGGGTTGAGAAACAGGGACAATGGCGTGATCTAATAATCTCAAAATATATTCCAAATGAACTCATAGATGGAGATTGGGTTACAATGCCGTATGTGTGCCATTGTACGAGATGGTGGCGAGATGTAGGGATAAACATTAGCACATCGACATGGTTCAATTCAAGATTAATTCGGTGCGTCTCTAATGGTGCTCGCACACGCTTTTGGGAAGATATATGGCTTGGCAATTCATCTTTAATGGTTCGTGCACCAAACTTATATGTAAAAGAAGTGGGCAAAAATATTTCTATAGCTCAACAATTGACACTCATGAATGGCATATTGAGTGTAAACTGGAGGTGGATATTTCCACTTAGCTGAGAAGAAGTATTAATGTCCAAAACGCTGGAGACAGAAATCAATTTGCAAAATCTGTCCGTGCGAAATGATTATTGTAGGTGGAAAGATAACTCAAATGGCAAATATTTGGTCTCCTCTACTTACAGTGCTTTGAGATCGGACTCTTTGGTTGTGAATATACAACGCCTACATCTATATGCATCTTTATATATAGTTTGGGGTAGTTTAACTCCGAACAAAGTGATGTCTTTCTGTTGGCGTGCTCTTCAATCTCGAATACCAAATACGAACAATTTAATCACTAGAGGTATGACTCTAGATCTAGCAAAATGTTTATGTGCACTATGTGCTCAAAAGCTTGAGTCCGTCAATCACATCTTCTGCACTTGTGAAAAATAGTATTGGATTTGGTCTATGTTGTATGAATGGTTCGGCTATCATTACGTCGGCCAAGGCAATATTGTGGAGGATCATCTCCAAGCTCATTTAGGTATGTGGCTAGTAGCAGACGGGCGCCAACTCTGGAAAGCTTTATGGCATTGCACCATTTGGAATATTTGGAAGTTCATAAATGACATATATTTTGAAAAAAAGCCCAAATTGATTATTATAAGGTAATGAAGAAGATACAACTTGAGCTTTGGTATTGGCATACCGCCTTATCGAAGCCCCCTGATATTACCTCTGTCGCGGACTGGATCAGGCATCCACGCCTCTGTATTGGAAACTTTAGACCCCCTTGACAGTTTTGTAATATTTCGAGAAGCAATCTCTGATTTTTGTGGAGATACTACTCAACTCTGTAATTTTTGTTGATTTAATTCATTACTAATCAAAAAAAAAGTAAAGCAAGGATCTCTTGTGCTGTGATTTCACCCATTGTGTGCACCAATTTGTGATGGAGCCAGTGGCTATTTTGAGTGAAGTCTGCTATTCTAGCGCCTCTTTCTTGAATTTGATCAACTGTTAAAGCTAGAATTCCAGTTGCAAGCCATTTCTCATACCAAAAACTTGAAGAACCCCTGTTTATGATGATCTTTGTGTTCTCAAGAACCTCTTGCCTAAACCACATAATGTGCTTCCACAGCCTTGAATTTGATGGCCTATTCTATCTTAATAGCAGAGGTTCACGTCTGTTATATTTAGCTGTGAGGAAGCATTGCCAGAGATTGTTCCCCACCATGAGATTGAAACACAGTTTCATGCCTAGTGCCTAGATCTCTAACTCCAAGATGACCTTTAGAGTTAGGTTTGCATAGCTGCTTCCAGCGCTTCCAATGCAACTTTTTTCCACTTGATTCTCCCCCCAAAAAATCTGCCATCAGCTTCCTTATTTCTGCCAAAGCCGAGGGGGTAGCTTTAGTCCAACCATGGTGTGGATGGGTAGACTTGCCATGACATTATCAAAATGAGACGTCCAACTCGAGTCATGAACTTTCCACGCCACCCTGTCAATCTCCTGCGAATTTTGCCTAGCAAAGGGTCCAAGGCTTGTCTACTCAACTGGCCTGAGCAAATTTGAGCACCTAGGAAGGGTCATGGGGAAGGCCCCTGCTTTAAATCCTGTGATCTGCTGTAGTTTATCTCTTCTTAATGCGCTGATATGTTTTGACATATATAAAACAGACTTTGCTCTGCATAGAGTCTGGCCAGACCAACTGCAATATGCATCCAAAACGTTCATTAGATTCATGATAGATCTGTTATCCCCACCTTCAAATAGCAAGATATTGTCAGCATACATGAGATGAGAGATTAAGGGTACACCAATAGGGTGGTGGTAGTATGCAATGATCCCCTTGTTGTAATTTTGGTGAATGGATTGAGATAGCTCATCTTGGACCAGGATGAAAAGGTAAGGGGACAGTGGATCCCCTTGCCTCAACCGTTGGCAAGATTGGAAGTAACCGAGTGATACTCCATTGAATTGGATTGAGAACAACTATCCTTGAACACATCCCATGAGGAGGTTGATTTGAGCCTCGCTGAAACCTTTTGCTGCTAGGACAGACCACATGAATTGCCAATTGATTCTATCAAATGCTTTTGACATGTCCAGCTTTAGAACTACAATTCCTCCTGTCTACTTTTCGTGCAAGGCTTTAACCATCTCCTGTGTTAGAGTGATATTCTCAAAAATGTTACGACATATATTTCTTCAGCCTAGAGACTAAGACTTTAGCTATCACCTTATAGACCATAGTATTTAGGTGATTGATCTGAATTGATCAAAGGAAGCAGGGTTCTCCACTTTGGCTATCAATATTATAGTATTTGAAGCAAACATCCTTGGCAGAGTTGCACTGGCAATGAATTCCTTCACTGCTGCAATTAGGTCCGGGCTTGTTACTTGCCAAGTATGTTTGAAGAAACCATAATTAAATCCATCAGGGCCAGGGAGATGTTGGGGATGGACCATAAAACATCCTTGACCTCTAGATCAGTAGGTATCCCCAACATGAACTGATTAGCATCCGCAGAAAACTTATACTCAAACAGACTTCCCAAATTTGTAGGAGTGCAGTTGTTTTGTTGCCTGGCTAGCAGGTTTTCAAAATGTCCAATAGCTTCCTCATGGATGAGTCTTTGGCCTTCCAGTAGCTTGCCATCCTGTAGCGTCATCTGAGATATACTTTAACTATTTTGATTGATCTTGAGTATGTTGCGAAAGAGTGTGGTGTTCTTATCCCCATCATTTTTTTTTATGTAAATTATATTCCCTTAAATTACATGACTCTCTTTAGGTGAGAGACTAAACCTTTAACAAAAAGTCTTAGTGATAAGCGTTTTGAGGCCTAAAAAACACTCCCCCCATTTTTCAGTCAAAAAGGGTGGTGGGGTGGTGGTGGTGCTGTAGTCTTACTTAGCAGACCCAAAGTGAAGGTATTCCTAGCCAATCTAATTTGATCATACCTTGGGCCTTGCGTGGTAGTTGATTCTTGCTCCAATAAGTCACATTTATACCCTGTGTTGCCTGTTTTGCCAGCAAATCGGCTATGGAGTTCCCTCCCCTGAATTGATGCACCACTTGAACTCTAAGGTTCTGTGTTTAGGTCTTGAAAAGTTTCCAAAAGTCCCATAGATACCTTGGTGCACACTTGTTTGCTGTAATCCAATCAACAAGTAGCCTAGAGTCTGTTTCTCGGATCACGTCTATCTAGCCTTAACTGTGACATATCTTAAGCCCTTTTGTGGCCGCCTGCAGTTCTGCCCCATTGTTGGTTCAATCTTCAGAAAGCAGTCAGACATTCTCCTCCATGGTCTCTTATGATCCCTCCTCCTGTAGGTCCAGGATTGCCGTGGCAACTGCCATCTGTGTCTAAATTTACCCATCCAGCTGGCGGTTTGGCCCATGTGACTAGCTTGAAACTATCCAGCGGTCTAGATCTGATTGTGCAGCGGCCTTACTCTAATCCTCATATGACTCGGATTAGCAGCAGGCTTACAACAAGAAACAATGGAAAGAAGAAAAGATGTGCTCCAATTGTTGAACAGAATCCAACCACACCGCCTTACTAACCAATAACCTGGGATACGGCCATTCTCCTTTGCACAAGAGGTGTGTAGCTGCTGCAGCAAATGATCGTCCTACAGTTGCAATTTGAAACTCATATTAGTTCTGGCTTCCAAAGAGGCTATCATATTCCTCATCTGGCGCCAAATCTGCTCTTCAGTTTGTTGCTTTCCTTCAAACCTTGCGGTGCATCTACGTAGCCATAGGTGTCATGTTAGTATTGAAGGGATAAGTAAAGGCAAAAAACCTGTGACGCCTGACTTCTTGGCTATCAGCTTCCATTGAATCAGTCTTGCCTTCCATCCTATGATACCAGTAAAATTCACACCCATGAGTTGTGTTGCTCTCTTCCCAAGCCTGTTAGCCAATGGAGAAACTGAGCACATGGTCTGTTGTTTCTTCACACCTAATGTTACAGCATTGGCATCATGACACAAGTTGAACTCCTCTCATATTTTTATTCGTGGGCAGGCATCCACTCCAAACCTTCCATGAACAGATGCTTATTTTGTGGGTATTGTTTTATGCCACATCAGCTCGTAGCCAGGGTTCTCAGGTGCTCTGTCCCTTGTGGCTTCCCATGTAGATTTAACAGAAGTTTCCAGTCTGATCAGGTGTTCATACAGTTATATCTTTACTTTCATCTATGCCTGGTGGCACTAGATCAATGATTTCTTCTGTGATCTCATCACCCACTGCAGCTATAAGTTGTTGCTGCCATTCTCCATTGTGTGCAAAATCTGGTATCCTTGCATCACGATTCTTGTTAGAGAGAGGCATCCGGTCCGTGCTAAACGGGCCAAAACCGTTTTAGTCCAGTCTGGACTGTTTTCGTGCTCGTTCGTTTAAAAAACGGGCGGTTTTAGACGGTTTAGAACTGCAAAATGGGTGGTCCGAGCTAAACCATTTAGTAAAACGAGTGGATACGATTTATCAAATTTTAATTCGGGCGGATACGGGCGGGAGCCCGTTTAGACCGTAATTGTTTTTCATTTTTTCTATAATTCATATCCATATCTTAAGCTAAGTTTATCATTCATATATATTTAAAAGTTCATACTTTATTGTTCTTAAATTATGTTATAAGTTTATATAAACCTGTAATTTATATTTCATATCCTAAATTTATAAATTTATATAAGCTTATAACTTTGTGAGTTAAGAATATAACTTATAAATTTTGAAATTATAAATTTATAAACTTATAAACTTATAGACTCGACTAAGTTAAGAACTAATTATTAGAGTATAAACTTATAACTTTAAACTTATATATATAGCAAATAACTTATATATAACTTTAAAAGGTGACGCTTTTTTCATTTTGAGGAGAGTGAAACGGCTATTTTTCTCTCACCTAATTTCTCCTCCTTCTCACTAGAACTCCAACATCGTCACTTCGCTTCACCGCACACGTGCACTTCCGCGCCGGTCTCTGACGGCGGACACGGACATGGGTGTCCCGGAGCCCACTGCTCCGGTACCGCCCCCTGATGAACTGACTGGAAATCAGCAATGTCCATTGACTCAATCTGAGGCGGAGGGGGAGGTACCTATGCCCCCTCCTCGAGGACCGTCCCCGCCCCCAACGGTGACGGACGCACCGGTCCAACGGGACCATCCAGCCCTCCCGGCAAGGCCAAAACCTGCTAATAAGAGATGGGTAGATGCGCAAACATTGCGCGACGAAGGTGTAACCTTCTTTCTCACCAATTTCCCGCCTGAATGGACAGAAGCGGAGATGCGATGCGTCTTCGCTGAACTCGGAGAAATCACTGCTGTTACAAAACCAAAGAAGCTTGATAAACAGGGTAAGGAATTTGGGTTCATCAGATTCCGCACGATAGTGAATGGCATAGGGAAAACACTATTGAAATTGAACTCGACTCGGATAGGGGATCTCACCCTCAAAGCTAACATCGCGCGATTCTCAAAAGGCAAGGTAATGCCCAAGCGTTCTAACCGGCAAGCGGCAACGACCGTAGAAAACTTGCCCAAATTACCAGAAGCCGTCCCCATCGTTGTAGACCCTACCCCAGAGGAGACTGAATGGCTCCAGCGGTGCCTAGTAGCAACATTACGAGGGGTCTCACGGGCCCATATCGTGAAGGAAATTCGGCTGACTCCAGAGCTAGCACAGGTTACGGTGTCTCTACTCCCCGGAACCCAGGTGCTAGTTCGGACAAACAATGAAAAGGAAATGGAAATGTTTTTGGATGAATCACAGAAATGGGCTAAGTGTGGTCTGGTGGGGCTCCGCAAATGGTCCTTAGAAGCCGTTGTGCATCCGAATGACCGATGGATGACCTTGGCCGGCATTCCTCTGCAATGCTGGAACAGTAGGATAATCGCGGAACTGGCTGCTCCTCTGGGACAGTTGATTACAGTGGAGGAGCGAAGATCGGAGTTCCAGGATTTCGACGTTATCAGAATTTTGGTGCGAAAGAAGGAGGGATCTTCCGTCGCCCCAAATCTGTCTTTAGTTACCAGGTCTGGAACATATCCGATCCAGGTGAGGGAAGAACCTAAGGTTTGGAAGAAAGCCATGGAAAACATGTATGCCCAGTCTGGAAATCCCAGTGGTTCATTGGATGAAGATGTATGGCCATCCCTTCATCGGAAGGAGGCAGCGCCGGAGGCCCAGACTAAGGAATCCCCGCCTGTCCCAGAAGAATCACAGACTACTCATCAACCAGGACTGGCAGAGGATGTTGAGCTCCATAGACAATTCCAGCAGGGACCCTCATCAGTATCCTGTAATGAGCTACCTCGACAAGCCTCTGATCAGACTCCCCATGTGATTCCCTGTCAGCAGCTTTTCCATAGGATTCTGGAAGATCTCAGATCTGTCTCTGACCAGGTGATAGATGTTAGCTCTATAGCAGAGGCCCGTTCTACGGCAGAGAAAGCCAAGTATATATTACCTATTGGGCAGTCTAGTGCAAAATCAGACATATTATACTCCAGGAGGAGTAGGAGCAAAAGCATCAGAGATGAAGCTATACCTTCAATAAGCTCTGATATGATACGCTCACAATAGCTACAAATCGATTATATGGAGCACATAGAGTCTGCAGCTGACAAAAATTCAAGGGAAGAGAAAGAGTTAGAAGAATGGCAAATTCAAGCTCTGGATCGAGATTTGGAATGTGATGGGGGTAGGTTTTGGAGACTAATGGAGGATGTGGCTGAGCCTGTCAAAGCTAATTCAGATTCAGAGGATGCGGGTATGGGTGTCAAAGCTGGTCTCAAGTTGTATGACTCAGAGCCAGAGATTAGGCTCATAGGCTATAAGGGCTCTCCCAAGCAACTGCGCCGATCTAACAGATTTCCAACAGCCCAGAAATCTTATAAGATTTAGCTTAAGGAACTACCTCAAAGGCAGGAATCAGATGGCTAGTAAAATCCTTTTTTGGAACAGTCGTGGCCTTCATAAAGCCAAGCCACACTTGAGAGAATGGCTGAAAGTCCAACCAGTGGGCCTTTTGGCCATAGCAGAACCATTCCAGGAGGATGGCAGAATTCCTCATACTGCAAGGTATCTCAGGCTTCCAAAGTTTGTTACTAATAATGAACTTCTAGGCAAAATTTGGATCCTGTGGAAAGAGGAGGAGGATTTTGAAATACTATGTATACATGAACAGGCCATTACAGGCCGCTGGAAATCTGGAGAGCAGGAGATCATAGTCACTTTTGTCTATGCCAAATGCAATCCGCTGCTAAGAAGAGGTTTATGGTCACATCTGGAAGGAATTAATCCTCATGGACTGCCATGGGCAATCCTTGGGGACTTCAATGTGATTAGATCCCAGGCTGAGAAGAAAGGAGGCTCTCTGAGGCATTCCTTACCTATCAGAGAATTCAATGAATTTATACATAGATCTGCACTAATTGACCTGAAGAGAACTGGACTGAACTTTTCCTGGTGCAATGGACACGCTGGCAGGCAAAGAATTTGGGCACAACTGGACAGAGTATTAGTCAATGCAGAGTACATTCACCTGCAGCCTATAGGGCACTACCAGCAGCTTCCCAGGAAATCCCAGATCACTGTCCTTTGCTTCTGCATTTGATGGAGAAACCTGAGCAGTATGGCCATAGTCAATTTCGGTATCTGGATATGTGGGCAACGGATGACTCCTTTGAAGCCCTAGTCTGCACCACCTGGAACTCAGTGAGAACAGCCCCAGGTCTATTCACGCTCGGTCAATAAAATAAAAAGGATGAGGGCAGCACTTATCCACTGGAATAAGGCTGTCTTTGGCCATACTAAGCTACACATTTTGGAACTACAGCAGAAGATGGAAAGTCTAGAAATGGCCTTACAGCACCAATTTACTGAAGAAACTGAAACAGAATATATGAAAACAACCTCAGAACTCAGCCTTTGGGAGAGCAGGGAATTCAGTCGTCTGGACCAACTAGCAAAGAAAGCTTGGCTGAAGGAAGGAGATAGGAACACTGCTCTGTTTCATACAGTCATCAAGGCTAAGCAGAACAAGAAGTGTATAACACAAATGAGTCTTCTGGATGGTAGGATCCTTAAAGGTCAAAAAAGCATACATGAGGCTGCAGTAGTGCACTTTGAGCAACTCCTCTCTAGGTGCTCCAATTTGTCAGAGGCAAATCTGGACCTAGAATTCCCTCATCAGCTAAGCCCAGAGGAGAACTCCTTCATACTAAGCCTTCCCACGGCCAATGAGGTGAAGGCAGCACTTTGGTCAATACCATGTACTAGCTCTCCTGGGCCGGATGGTTTTGGTTCAGGGTTCTACAAATCAACTTGGCAAGTAACTGGACAGGATGTTATTTCAGCAGTCCAGGAATTTTTTGAAGGGAAAACTATGCCAAGGATGTTTGCTTCCAATGTCATTACCTTGGTACCTAAGGTAGACCACCCGGATTCCTTTGATAAATTTAGACCAATTAGTCTAAGTACTGTGGTCTCAAAGGTGATTGCAAAGGTCTTAGTAACAAGGCTGAAAGACTATATGCCCAAGCTTGTCAGTGAGGAGCAGGGGGCGTTTTTGGCAGGGCGCAGCATTATAGAAAACATAGGCCTTGCCCAGGAAATGGTACATCTTTTGAACAAGAAGCACAAGGGCGGCAATGTAATGATCAAACTGGATATATCAAAGGCTTTTGATCGAGTCAGGTGGGACTGCCTTGAGCTTATTCTTAAAGCTAAAGGGTTTAACTCTGAACTCACTGCCTTGCTTATGAGGTGTATAAAGGGACAATGGTTCTCGGTGCAATTAAGTGGTAGATCACTGGGCTTCTTTGAATCAGGACAGGGGCTGAGGCAAGGAGACCCGCTATCTCCCTACCTCTTCATCCTTCTACAGGATGCATTATCCAGAAGCTTGCATAAAGAGTTTGAGTGTGGAGGCATTTCACCCTTCTACCATCCAGTAGGTGGCCCACTTATCTCCCACTTAATGTACGCAGATGATTTACTTTTATTTCTTGGTGGAGACAGCAGGTCCATCACCAATCTTATGAAAATACTGCATAACTACACTGCTGCTTCTGGGCAGATCTTATGCTCGGCTAAGTCTGCTGTTTTCCTATCTAAGCATATCATGCCAGCTAGGAAGAATAGGATTCTGCAGACCACAGGATTTAAGGAGGGAATATTTCCTATGGTCTATCTTGGGGCGCCTCTGTGCTTGGGTAGATTGAGCAGGATTGCCATGGAGCCATTGCTTACAAAAATGAGAAACAGGCTGGCAGGGTGGAAAGGGAAAATCATGACTCAAGCAGGCCGCCTTGTCCTAATTAAGCATGTAATGTCTAGTCTCCCATTGCATATCATGGCTGCCATGAAGGTTCCACAATGGGCACTGGATGAAATCAGACGCATTATGGCAAACTTTTTTTGGGGAGAGGATAACGGCAGACATAAACTTCATTGGAAAAGATGGCAAACTCTTTGTAAGCCTACTAATGAGGGTGGGCTAGGAATTAGGGATTTGGGAGATGTCCAGAAAGCATTAGGGATGAAGATTTGCTTCAATCTAATGGTAAGTAGAAACCTGTGGCAGCGGTTTCTAACTGCCAAATACAATAGACTTCACCCCTTTATAACCCGGGATACTAAGCACACAGATTCCAGAATTTGGAAGCATGCCATGGGGTACAGGCAAGAGATACTGGAGAATATAAAAATCATTATAAAGAGAGGAAACTCCAGTTTTTGGTTTGATAAGTGGATGTCCTCGGGTATTCTGGCAGCAAGAGTGGAACAGATTAAGGAACAATCAGCAATCTTGGCTGATCTAACTCTTAATGGTGAATGGAATAAGCAGCTGCTGATCCATCTAGTTGGAAGTGAAATCACTGATGAGATCCTTGAGTCTCCAATCCCGCAACTGCAGACTAGCCTGGATACCATTATCTGGAAGCCAGATCAGTATGGTAAGTTCACAACTAAAACGGCCTGGGAGGCAACAAGAGGAAAGGCAGCCCTGCTTCCAGTAGCTGACTTAATTTGGGACAAAGTCATAC
>JAOWBN010178508.1:0-17451 GCA_028565015.1 Pinguicula moranensis
CTTCATCAACTCGTCGTATCCCAAGGAACTCTCTCGCTCTGCGTCGGAAGTCACCGCCGAGCTCTCTTCATTATTGTGGTGGATATAGTTGTTGCATGTCGAATCCGCGGCCCCGACATCGATGCTCGACTGAATTGTAGCCTCGACGGAGTTAGGGTTTCGGTCGGGAGACAAACCTTTAACCTCGGACTCTATGTTGTTTTCGGCCATTGAAGAGTAAAAGCAAGAAATTTTGGCTCCGTTTGAACCTTGAAAATGCTCTTGGCAGACCAAGAGAAGAGAGAAGATGGGATGGGAAGACGCCGCTTAATTCATCAAAACGGCGACGTCATCTATGAAGTAAAAAATGGACTTGGGCTTTTTTTTTGGTTTGGGGGTAAGTAATGTTGAACCCTAGGTTTAGAGTTTGTGTGGGGGGGCCTACACTACCTACCCAGGTATTTCGGTTGGCCCGTAAGAGCCTCGCCAGACTAATTCAGATATCAATGCTACAAATTGACCCTAGCCAAATTCAAACTCCAAACCTCACTAGGTAAGCTCCGTGCGTCTGAAGCCGATGATGCGGACAACCACACATTGGTGTGGACTTGGGCTTGTACCGGAGTCTGGACCAACTAAATGTGAGGAAAAATAGTAATTGGTGAAAATATATTTATAACACCACTTAAAAACTTTTTTTTTAAAAGTCAAATTTCATATATATGATATAAATATTTACAGAGGGAAAAACAAAACAAATTTGAACAGCCTCTGGGTAAATATCCCATGAGCAATGAACCTATAGGATGAAATTAGTACTTGATTCCTTGATCATGAAATATATATCATGTCCTTCCATCATATTCTCCAGTATAGTTAAGGTGATTGTTACATGACTACTCTAATCTCATGAATGCAAAAGCATCTCAGCATTCGGCTCATCGCCATCATCCATTCTTCATCAAATTTGGATATCATGACTATCAACTTATCAATATCCTTTTGGGAGTATTGGTACATAGCTCCTTCCAATTTGGTGAACTATCATTGTAATGTATAGAGGGTATAAACGGTTGGACAAGGAGTATAATAAGTCACTTTCAAAGCAACCAACCAGCCTCTTTCATCTTCTAGTCTCATTGCTTCCGGTTGTTAGGCTGTAAGCATGATTCTCTCTAATCCATTGCTATAATTGAATTCTCTGAGACATCATGCACTTTCCTTTTTCAGAATTCAGATGTGCTCTTTGTCCTCCATGTTCTACAATGAATCTTGTTCCTAACTTGTAGCAGGGCTTGGAGGGATGGCCTCTCCAGAAGGACAGGAGTGTGTGCTTGTGTCCACTGCCAATGATACTGGTTCGACAGCCGAGTTGATAGAGCCATCAACCTTAAAGTTTTAGCACCTTGTTAACACTAGGCAACTTGGACCTGCCTTTGTCTTATGCCAATCTTGATATCATTGAAAGCTCGCTGTGGAGACTCCATAGATGGAAGTCCACGCAGAGAGCAGTTTGTCCTGCTCAATGTTTGTAGCAGATTTCGAAATTGGCTCTCAGAACAGGAGCCTTCCTCATGTTGCTTATTGCGTCTAACATCATGAAAGATTGAGTTCTGCAGGGGATCTCGCAACCCTTTGAGTCAGCAGCTAGGTAACTTGATGAAGTTCCTCAGATGTGTAGCTACTCAGCCTTACTTATAATTACACTCAGCATTCACCAAATAGCTGTGCTAGCTTTGCTTGTTGCACCAGTAATGCTAACTCGTGTTCTAGCATCTTGATACACAGTGTTCAACACCTAAAAGGAAGGAATACTCATGGAGACCTAACCTGTTCCGCATTGAAAATCAGAGGCAATAAGTAGGCACAGATAAAGGAAGATAGAGCAGACTGAGCGCAATAGAGGGGTGTCCTGCTCTTCATGCAACCTAGCAGCGTTGTCCAATCCAAGCTCACTGGGAGGAGGAGTGCTGCTAGGCTGCAATGGTGCTCCAGAGACTTCTTGATGAGCTAAAAATGGAGGCACGCCTGAGGGTGAAGAAGCCAATTTGCAAAACTAAAAAGGATCAGGTTAGGATTTTTTCTTGCACGCAACCACAACCAAACTGACCTCTGGATGCAGTGGAATATGACATAGGCGTTGGCTGGTTTGGATAAGAAGTGAGCGCTGTTTTTGACCTTCCAGACACACCAAACCATGGATAACCAGATGGAGTTCCAAGCTGGAAGATTGGTGCCCTTGGGGTTGAGGCAGAATGCTCTAGTAGAGTAGGAACTGCAACACCTGAAATATTGTGCACAGGATCCAGGGATAACCAAGAGACAATGTTCAACCAAAGAGAACTAATGAAAGAGCATTCTGAGAAGAGGTGTGAGACTTACTCATCTTGAGATTGGCACAAAGGAAAAATGATCTCATGGTTAGCACAAATGATTCCTCTTCTCTGCAGAAGATCCTTAGTGAGGACATAATTTTGGATTAGACGCCAAGCAAAAATATAGACTTTATTAGGGGCAATGCTTGACCAAATCAGATTGGTGAGGGCTATGTGGGGTTGAGAGAAGATATGATGTGAATCTGAGCTGTGACCTTGTATACCTCACTGGCCTTGCAAGTTCCCTGGGAATTAAGTTTGAAGGTGAACTTATCCTTCTCTAAGGGGCGTGGAGAGAGGCCCTGCAGTAGCCTAGATAATTCGTCCAGATCAGGTTGCTCAGAAGGCCTGACTTCTCTCCTCCACCTCCAGTACCAAATCCATAAACCATTTACCCACTGCCCAGCATTTGCAACACTGACCTAACTGCACAGTTCATTCTGAAAAAGCCTTGGAAAGCATTCTGCCAAAACAGAGTTATTTACCCATTTGTCTTTCCAGAATCTGATCATTGATCCATTCCCAAGCTGAAGAGAGATATTATCAGCGACCAGGGGTAGCTCAGAACCTCCTGTAGTCTAGACCACCATTCAAAGGCATAGCCATTGCCTCTGGATCTGCCAACCACAAGACTACTCACTAAAGGGAGGGAGTGAAGAACTCTGACTCCATATTTGGATCCCAAGATTATAGAGGCTAGAGAAGATTCACCGTTTAGTATTTGCAGTCCCCACTTTCCCAACATGGCTGTGTTGAAAGAGGCTAGACAACGGATTCCAAGGCCACCATTTGGCATAGAGGTGGTGAGTTTAGTCCATGAAGACAAACACAATTTTTTCTTGTTGATAGTACTTCCACAGAAAAACCTTCTCTGGACAGAGGTCAATTGCCTAATGGTGGACTTAGGGGCACTAAAGCACGAGAAGAAATGGGAGGGCAGAGCTGCAAGCATGACATTGAGAAGGGTGAGCTTACCTCCAGTAGACAACCACTTGTGTTCCCGGGCTCCGAGTGTCTTGCTGAATCTGTCCAATATTGGATGCCATGAAGATGGTTTCCTCATGTTTGCTCCCACAGGAAGGCCTAAGTACCGGAAGGGGGTAGTTGCTGCTTGACAATGCAAGAAAGCTGCATTTCCTCTAAAGTTTGGGGCTGCACATTGATGCCAATTAACTTGCTCTTACCAAAGTTAATTTTCAAACCAGAGACAAGTTCAAAGTTGAGGAGGATGGATTTGAAAGCTAACACCGAATCCCAATCAGCTTGGCCGAAGATGATGGTATCATCAGCAAACTGCAAATGGGAGACTTGTACCTTGTTCCTGCCAATGCTTAGACATCTGAATAGATTGAGGCTGATGGCCTTGTTTATCATAACAAAAAGGCCTTCTGCAGCAAGCAGAAAGAGGAATGGGGAGAGGGAGTCCCCCTGCCTGATACCACACGTGGGATAAAACTCCTTGGATGGACTACCATTTATGAGGATTGAAGTGGAAGAAAACTCTAGTATGCCACGAATCCACCAAGTCCAACAAGAGGGGAAGTTCATTGTATCTAAAATCTGAAACAAATAACTCCAATTGATTGTGTCAAATGCTTTTTCAAAGTCAACTTTGAATATAAGTGTTTTTCTTGAGCTTCTTGAATTCATCTATGATCTCATTTGCAGCTATGACACTATCAATGAGTTTCCTCCCTTTTTTGAATGTTGATTGATTGAAGCTAATCAGATCATCCATATCATGTCTCAGTTGATTGGCCAGGACTTTGGTAATGATCTTAGGCATGCTGTCAATAAGAGAAATAGGCCTGAAGTCCTTGACATAAAGCAGATTGGAAGATTAAGCTATCAGAGTGATGTGGGAGGATTGCTTCCCTTTGCCAATCTGCCTCTTTTATATAACTCAAACAGTAGTTGCATTATGTTAGGAAGTAACAAATATATGAAGTGCTTTATGAAGCAGACGTTGATGCCATCCGGGCCAGGGCTCTTGCTGCTTACACACTCTGAGATAGCCACCAGAACCTCCTCAACAGAGAAGGGTTGCCGTAAGATCATCTTATGAGTCAGGTCCAGTGCCTTGAGCCTTAGACCAAATCGTGGTCTGTTGGCCAATTTTTCTGTGAACCTATCTTTGAAATGCGATAAGAAACACTCCTTGATGAGCTCAGGTTCTTCCAACCACACAGAATCATTCCAGACTCCAGGAATCATGTTTTTAGCTCTGGAGGATCTCAAGCTGTTATGGAAGAAGGCAGTGTTCTCATCAACTTCCTTGTGCTAATTGATCCTGGACTTTTGATAAGTTGTGCTGCACTGCAACCTGGAGATGCTATCGAGTTGAGTCTGGAGAGCAGCTAGCAGTGGTTGGTCATTCACTGTTAAGGGGGCTGCTTCAACTTTCTTTTCCAGGGAGTTGATGCTTAGGAGAACAGATTTTCTCTCTTGAGACAAGTTTCTGGGTATTTCCTTGCTCCATTGTTTAATCTGCTCCCTTAGAACTCTATTCTTCATCATAATCCTAAAACTCCAATAACCTTCAACACCTGTACTGCTCCATACTTGCTCTACCAGGTTATTGAAGCTCCTATCAAGTAACTAGGAATCTAATACCTTCAAGGGCTTAGGTCCCCAGTTCTGCAGATTATTGATTAGGTTCACAGGGCAATGATCCGATAAATCTGCCTCCAAGTAACACCTGAATCAAGCCATTTGTGATTGACCATAAACCTATCCAATCGACTCATGGCTCTTAAGGACTTTAAGGACCATGTAAATCTTCTGCGTACTGAGGTTATGCAGTTCCAAACTATTGATAAAATCATTGAAAGAGCTAACCTCCTGCACGTAATTTTGACTAGTAACACCTATCCTTTCATCAAGGGCCAAGACTGCATTGAAGTCACCCATCAAGCAACATTTATCCTGTTTGAGTGGCTGAAGATAATCAGCTAGATTCCGCCACTGTTCTTATTTGCTTGCTAGATCTCCAGGGCCGTACACATTTAGCATATATAAAATAGCAGTATCTCCTAATTAAAAGCCTGAAACTCCTAGGAAGCCCTCTCCACTGAACGCAGAGACTCTCTGAAATTTCTTCAGTTTCATGAGCACAACTTGTTCCCTACCCCCTGAGGGAGAGACAAGTGCGCAGGTCCAAGGCTGCAGGCAACTGCACTGCAAGGCTTGGACATATCTGCAAGCAAGGCGCGGAATTTAGCTTGGTGGTTACCATAATCAACCCCAAGTTGTGAGCCAATGGCCATAATGAAGACCGCAGTAAAAATAGGTTGCTGAGGAGTATCCTCTAGGTGTATACATGGGAGTGGAGGGCAAACAGAAGACTGAGCTGACAGTTGACCAAGCCAACCTTCCAGGATAGCCAGGTCACTAGCTCTATCACGGTCATTGTCCTTCCGAGTCTGACTCCTAGTCTTTGGCCGACCCCTGGTAGCTATTGGATTGGCCGTGGAGTTAGCTACAGGCTGGTGCTGCCAACTGCCAACTGTGTTGGTTGCAGTAGGGCCAAGGAGGAGGGGTGGAAAATCTTCCAGATAAATTGGAACATCAATCAGTTTACTATCAGATAAGTCAAAGATGAGAACAGGGGAGGCTGCACAGGAAGGAGGAGGAGAGACAGCCATATGCTTGTCAACCTCCATTGGGGATGCTAGGACTATCTCCATCAAGCGGAGAGGAGAGGAGATGGCCTCCGCTTCAACTGAGCTAGCTACAGGACTCCTGATAGGAATCAAAGGTTGAGTTTTAGCAACATTGGAGAGCCTGGTGTTAGGGGAGTTAGGTGCAGATATATCATCAGCTAGGCCCTTATCAACTGGCTTCTCTTGCACCGTATCATTAGCACTCGAATCAGCTGATGATGGAGGCCACCAGCTGATCTTCCGAGGCTGCCAGAAGAGGGGGGAAGAAAAGCAGGAGATGGAGGTGTCAACGGCACCCGCAAAGGGGGCTTAACCTTAGCAGAATACTCAGGTTGATCCGCCACCATATCCTCTGTACTAGTGACAGAGAGGTCATCAGTGGACAGAGTGCCGGTGACAGAGGGAGCAACAAGAGTATCTCTCCATGGAGGCACATGACGCACTGATTCCACTACATATAAGGTTAAGGATTTGCCATCAACAAGTACTTGCAGGGGCATATCCACCCTCTTACCAAGAGGTACATGGATCACTAAGTAGGCTGCCTCAAGATCCTGCCTAGAGAGAGTGTCTTCCTCAATGCTGATGAAGGATCTTACCTTATTGGCCAGAGTAGTAAGGTTCAATTGGGACCAAGCCTGGATAGGCAGGCCAAAGACAGAGACCCTGCATATGCGATTGGTGACAGGTTCTTGTGGGGACCAAGGAGAAATGTCCTCTACCCAATTGGCAAGCCAGTCTTTGTCAATGGTCATGAGATTGAGGAGATCTAATGGATCCTCTTCCCATATTAAAACCATTCCTGGCCCGAGAGGACTAGCTACCACACTCAAATACCCTGCAACCCTCAAGCTCATAAGTAGATATCGACAAATAAGAGGTTGAATTAGCTTAGCCACATAACTACGCCCTACAAGAGTTGGCATCAATTGATGAACTCAGTGAGGTAACCACAGACAGATCCTGAGGCTTTCCTGAAGGAAAACCTAACACCAAGGGCTGATCCTAGGTTTTAGAAAGCAGCTTCACAGGCGGCTTCAAGGGGATTAGCTTACTGGAGGACTTAACACTTTGATTAAGCTTTGGTTTCCTAGTGTACTTGGTTAGGTTGGCATGCAATCTATAAGACCCTAACCATGTATTATTGAGCTTGAAAAGCATAAGCTCAATGTCCTCCACTTGAGTGAACTCCACAAACCCAAACTGGAGTCCACAAGTACTGAGCTTACGAGCAATTAAGAAATTTTGCATGTTGCCCTGATGTTTTGGGCGCTGCGTAGCCGATCCACGTCTCATCGTTTGGGGAAGTTGGTCAGAAAGAAAGGGCGTGGGAACTTTAGGCCCCAGCCTTTCGTGGACGGGCCGTGGGTTCTGAGAAAACTCAGGAATGGGGCTGAGGTTGTGCATAGGGAGTTCGACCAGGAGAGCTTTGCCAGCCTTAATAGCCTCTCTCTTCATCAGTCTCAATTGATGAAGGGGAATGGTCCAGGAAGACATTAGTAGCTCACGTAAGAGAATGTCGCAGAAAGCAAGGAACAGGAAGACGGAGTAAGCAGAGGGAACAGAGGAAGCAGAGGAAAGGTACACAGAAAAAAGACCCCCCGGGCATCCCCGGGGAGAGAGAACGGGTAGCGATCGTGATCAGGAGGATGGGATGCAGACAGCAACCACGAAGGATCGAGAAGAAGGGAAGCTACTGTAGCTGAGGATCGCCATGTATGGAGAGGAAAGTGCTACAGGAACAGGAATGTGGATATTGAACACTCAACACCACTTAAAACTAACTTTATAATATTGTGAAATAATTAATCAAATGCTAACAAACATAACAAGATGCAACGTAAGCTTTTCTTTTGAACTTATTTTCCCAACCCTCTTTCATAGATCATCTCATACAGATAAATACACATATTTATACCCAAGAACATCAGCTATTATTCATGCCATAAAATCTACTATTCATGTTAAATTTTACTTCATGCCATCACCTCAATTATTTGAGGTTCAACCATGGATATTCATATAATAATTCCATAATACTCACCCTTGAATATACATTATATCATGACTCATTAAAACCTTACTAGAAAAAAATTATGTAGGAAAAAATCATAATGAAAAATAAAGGTACATGATTTTATCATCTCCCCCTATTGTACACATATTTGAGTTTTCTCATTCCAATCCCTTTGACCAACTTTTCAAAATTTGCAATAGGAAGGGCTTTGGTGAACAAATCTGCTAGATTGTCACTCGATCGAATTTGCTGGATATTGATATCACCATTTTCTTGAAGGTCATGTGTATGAAAAAAATTTGGATGATATATACTTCGTTCTATCCCTTTTAATGAATCCTTATTTTAATTGACCAATGTTGCATTATCTTCATAAAGAATAGTTGATATATTCATTTTGGTCGTCAAACCACACATTCTACGAATATGTTGAGTTATGATCCTTAACCAAATGCATTCACGACTTGCTTCATGAATCGCAAGGATTTCTGCATGATTGGAGGAAATAGCGACTAATGTTTGTTTAACAGAACGCCATGAAATATTTGTACCTCCACAAGTAAACAGATAACCTGTTTGAGATATAGCTTTGTGTGGATCTGATAAATATCCAGCATCAGTATAACCAATTAATTATGGGTTAGATACATCAAGATAGTATAAACCCATATCCATTGTTCCTTAAAGATACCGAAAAATGTGTTTGATTTCATTCCGGTGTCTTCTAGTTGAAGAAAAACTATATCTTACTAGTAAATTTAGTGCAAATGATATATCAGGTCGTGTGTTATTAGAAAGATGCATTAGTGTTCTAATTGCACTAAGATATGGTACTTCATGACCAAAAAGTTCTTCACCATCTTCATGAGGGTGTAATGGATTCTTTTTTCATATCAAGTGATCTTACCACCATTGGTATACTCAATGGATGTGTGTTATCCATATAAAAAAATTTTAAGCACATTTTCCAAATAATTAGATTTGATACACAAAAATTCCTTATGTCAAATGCTCAATTTGAATAAATTTGATTTTTTTTCAAGGTATTTCATTTCAAATTCTTTCTTCAAACAAACTCCTATCTTTGATAACTCTTCAGAAGTTCCAATAATATTTAAGTCATCTGCATAGTCAGCAATGATGACAAGTTCTGATCTAGATCTCTTTATAAAAACACATAGGCATTTGATCATTTTTAAAATCTGCCTTTAATAAGTATGTGCTCAAACAATTGAACTACAATAGTCTGCATGATGGGTGTATAGGCCCACATATATCTCCCTGAATTCTGTCAAAAAAATGTAGGGTTCTCATACCCAACTTTATTTAATAAAGTTCTTGTAATCAGTTTGCCTTGAGAGCAAGCAACACATGAAAATTCACTGGTTCGAAAAAACTTCTAGTTTTTCATTGAATGACCACATGAATTTTTATAATTTTTTGCACCATAAATGATCCGAGATGGCCCAACCGATCATGCCAAACTTTGAAAGTTTCAGTAGTTTTTAGACTTTTAATAGCATAAGCTTCAACTATTCTTTTTGTTGTGTAATACAATCCAGAGGACATTATGGGTAATCTTTCGAAGATGCATTTGTTACCCAAAATAATTGATATAATGCATAAGTATTCTTCATCTTTTTCTTTCATAGTTTTGATATGATATCCATTTCGGCAAATATCTTTAAAACTCAATAAATTTCGTCGAGACTTAGATGAGAATAAAGCATTATCAAGATATCAACTAGTGGCGTTTTTCTAGTGGTTCTAGGATTTCTGATTGCTTCTGATGTAGTCCTTGGCTGTTTTTTCTTCATTATTTATTTCTTTCCTTTTGTAAAAAACTTTATATTATATATAAAAATTTAGCTTATCAAAAAAAAAAAAGATTCAACATTTCCTCCAGGAATATGACCTCTCTTGGCCTAAGTGTACTTCTGAATTGAAAGGTTCCATATTATGCAATTGTGTGATCTTGCTGCGAGTTGAGCCTGTATAATCTTTTATATTTGAGTGCTAAACAGCCTTCGGACGTCCAATTAAATCTCCAAAACAAAGTTTTATCCCATGTCCTTACTTTCAACTTTACTCTACTATTGAACCAGTTTTCAGATGCCATAGACCATATGTCTTTCCAACATGGAGAGACCTGAGCAGGCATAGTTGTTAAGCTCCAATCACGTAAGTGATCAGTCCTGTGTAAGATACTTGGCTCGTATTACCTCACTCCATAAACCTGCAGAATCACCTCTCAATTGCCACAACCATTTAACCAATAACGCCTTGTTCATTAGTCTCAAGTTCCTAACACCTAAGCCTCCCTTTTCTTTATTCTGACAAATGTCTGACCATTTGATCCAGTGAATGGGATGGGTAGCTATTTGTTTTTGTTTCCACAGAAACATTGCCATCAGTTTGCTTAGTGTTTTAACCACTTGCTTTGGCGCCAGGAACATTAAGAAGTAGTAGATGGGGAGGCTAGAAAGAATGAATTTAATTAGTGTGACTCTCCCTGCAAAAGATAGAAACTTGTTTTCCCATTTTGAAATTCTACCCTTGATCACCTCAATCACTTTATACCAAGTTTTCAATCTTCTTGAATGACCAACAAGAGGTAATCCCAAATATACTGCAGGTAAAGTTCCACTTTGGCACTGCATCTTGACTGCAAATCTCTCAAGATTAGCCGTGGACAGATTTAATCTGAACAGATGATGCTTAGCAAAATTTGTTGATAATCCAGAAAGGAGTTCAAAGAGTTTAAGCACCTGTGGCATTGTTATGATATTCTGCTTGGTTTCTAATGCAAACAACAAGGTATCGTCTGCATACTGAATGTGAGAAATCACTACACTCCCTGCCTTGATCCCAGATAATCTTCCGAGTTGCACTACCTTATTTATCAACAAATGTGGGCCTTCTATCGCCACCAGAAATAGGAAGGGGGAGAGAAGGTCCCTTTGCCTCAAGCCCCTATGTATTTTAAATTCTCCCGAGCTACTACCATTAACTAACACAACCATATGAGTATTTATACATTCTTTGATCCAGGATACCCAAGCTCACAAAATCCCAACTTGACAAGCATAGATAGCAGGAAAGACCAATCTACTGTATTAAAAGCTTTTTTAAAATCTACCTTCAGTAGGACTGCGGATTTTTTCCTGCCATGTCTAAATGAATCATCTCATTTGCCACCAAAACACCATTCAGAATTTGTCTCCCATGGATGAAGGTTGTCTAGTTTTTTGATATAATCTTATTCATGAACTGTTTTATCTTGTTTGCTAGCATCTTTGATAAAATCTTGTAGCCACTGCTTACTAAAAATATGGGGCGATAATGCTCTACCTTCATTGGATTTAAGATATTTGGAGCTAGGGAGATGTATGCTGAACTCAAACCTTTGGAAAATTTTCCTTCATTATGAAATTCTTTGATAAATGCAGTGAAGTCCTTCTTCAATACTTCCCAATGCGATTGGATATATTGAAAATTGTATCCATCAGGGCCATGACACTTCTTAGGGGCACAACTAAACATTGTACTCCTGATTTCTTCATCAGTGAACTCTGAAATGAGGTAAGTATTATCTTCCATTGGTAGGATAACTTGAACTAGGATGTCCAGGGATGGTTTTTCCCACTGATCTGTTGTATACTTGGAGGAGAAATAATTCCTTATCCCTTCTTTGACTTATTCCACCACCGCAGACCATTTATTATTCAGCTGAATACCATATATACTGTTCTTGCGTTTGTTTCTATTTAGTTTAGAATAAAATAAATGGTATTGTCATCCCCCTCAAGTATCCAGATCAATCTGCCTTTTGCATCAGCAAAGACTCTTTATTCAACATTGCCTTTTGAAGTTGATGCCATATTTCCATTCTACTTTCCTTCATCTCTATTGTTGGTGATCTCAATTCAATCTGATTTTCCAGAGTGTTGAGTTCCCTTTTCAAGTTCTCCAATGTTTTTTCAATGTTTCCAAACTTATTAGCATCCCACGCTTTTAACTTCAGCCTCAATAGCTTAAGCTTTTGGAACAATACTAAGCTTTTTTGACCCCCCACTATTAGACTGCACCATTCTTTCTTTGCACGTGCTTTGAATTCTATATCATTTTCCCAAGCGTTGATGGTTCTAAAGACCTTTGGCACCCAATTCATTAGTTTATCTTTGAGCAATAGAGGCATGTGATCCGAGGTTAATCGATCCAGACCTATTTTCAAAAAATTTGGCCATTTATTTATCCATGTATTGGATAAGAGGAAATGGTCTAGCCTACTATATCAATCTCCCCCTCTTGATATGCAAGTAAATCTCATGCGCTGCAGAGGTAGGTCCATGAGATCAACATCTACTATAAACTGTTTGAAGTCCTGCATCTCAGCCACTAGCAGTGGAGCTTTGTTGCGCCGCTCCTCATGGCATTAAAGTCTCCTATAATGCACATGCTCTTCATAGGATTCCCTCTCAAGATCATGATAATTGCTAACCACAAACTTCTTTTAGCTCTGAAAGAGCCAGTTGCAAACATTTATGATAACGACCAGCGTTTGGTCTGAGCCCCAACAACCTTCAACTCCCAGCATATCATTTAGCACCCATGTTTTCATAAATTTGAAGGATTCTTTCTACCATATACATAGTATTCCTCCATCGTTCCCACTTGCATAGTATTCCTCCATCGCTCCCACTTGCATCATTGTGACTGGCACTCATCATTCGTCCACAACAGACTACACTCCCAGCGGTTAAGCGATGCCAATTTAGTTTCTTGTACACAAATCATCTCAGCCTTTTGTGTTAATATTAATTCTCTGAGTTCCCTCTTCTTTCTTGGGGTACCTAAACCAAGAATATTGTAAGAAACTATCCTCATTAAACTGAGGATAAGCTTGTACCCGAACCTACCTTCTTTTTTGGTTGTATAAACTTTGATCCCTTTCCTACATTTTATTCACTATTCTCACCAATTCAAATTTTGTGGACTTCGGGCTTACCCCTAAGTCTTCAACCAGGACCAGTTTAGCAGCTATTTCTGGGGAGATTCTTGTGTCATCTGATTCATTTATTGAGGTTGATTGTTCTTCTAAAATTGAGGCATGGATTTCTTAAATTGTCAGAATATGCTCCCTAAGTTTCTTTGCAGATTGAGCACTGGGGTTTAATTCTCTCGAATGACTTTTTCTAAGGAGCACAAAGTTAATTCAATCAGAGACATCAGTGAGAACGAATCCAAGTCCTGCCAGGTAGGCAGTTGATTTGTAAGGACGTTGGTTAATTTTGTTTCCTGACGCTAATATAAAAAAGTTCATTATTTCCCGTAGTAGTATAATAGGTCTGATCGAGAAACCCCATATTCCTTCATCCACAGATGCCGAATCTCGTTCAAATTGCGTTCCTTAAACTGGGCTCATTAGTTTCCTAAAAATATCTAAATCAACCCCATTCACTACTTTTTCTTCAACACAGAGGCCCAATCGGTTGAAGCATTTGAGAATTCTGGTCAACCGATACATAATTCTCTCTCTCTTGCCATTTTTTTGGCTGCATTGTCTGCATCTGATGTTATTTTCGTACTCAATCTCAAATCTTTTTGAAGATTTAGACACACTATTGCATCACTTTTAGCATTCACCTTTGCTATCGAGCTCGTTGGCGTTACAGGATTATCACAGTCCATAATCTCCTCTAAACTATTTCCATTGGGAAACTCCTTAATTTCCTACAAATTAGCTTTGTCTATTCCAATGTTTTTCCGGCGATCGAAAAACTTTACCCTATTTTCTATGGAGTCATTGTCAACCACCAGCTCCTTCACCAACAAGATTCGGTCCTCTTTATGGAAGGCTGAGTTCTGTATTTAGTACTTTTGGGTTGCGTTAAAGCTCTGACCAATGGGTACCCATGATTTTGAGGGTTGACTTGTGTTCTTATTTATGGCCTCTTTAACAGCTCTGCGAGTTGACTCTTCTGCTTTGCTTGTACTTGCTTTGTTCAGTGTTGGCCACTCCTCATTTAATTTCATGGATTGCACATTTTTGTATCCCTAATTGAGACATTATGGTCTCCTTTTCCAGACCTCATCTGTCCTGCTCATTTCTTCCTTAACCTGGATACGAAATTTCTCTTTCCCTGTAACTATTTCCATAGTTTGGTCGACTCTTTGCTTCTTTAGATCCGCCCAAACTGCATCTCCATTTTCAATAGAGTTTTATTGTTAATGGCTGTGTAGATGATAGAGGGTTTGCTGCAGTAGAGAGCATTTTGTTCCACTTCATAAGTTGGTCAAGATTTAAGTGTAGCTTGGCTTAGAAATGGACATAAAACGACGTCGGTCAAATCGTATAATCCGTGTCCGATGGTCAAACCACCAAATCCAGCGGTCAAACCCTAAACTCTAATGGGAGTTGTAAAAAAAGGGCATAACTTCTTCCTCTATTTTTTTTAGAACTCTGACTGTTGTATCACTTTTTGTCTTATTTGGGAATTTACTCCTGTAGTATAAATAAATGCAAAGTTTTACCTTTGTTCATTTCTTCTGTTGAACCATGTTGTTGGAAAATAATATCCTCTTGAAATAAGAGCATGAATCAATTTGCTCCTTCCACTTGTTTTTGGCCTACCGAATCCCCCAATTTTGGGAGTTGAGATACATTTGTTTAATCAAGAGCAACCTTACTGCCTGGAATGGATATAACTTCCAAGGCGGTTTTTGGCAATCGGCCCGAGTTATAAGGACTTTTTTCCCTTTGTTTTTGAGGATAATCACTCCTTTTGTTTTCTTTTCCATAATTCTACTCGTACCTAGAGTATGAGGAAAATAATTATTAATTAGTCATATTGTTTTTACTCCTCTGTTTTTGAACTTGAGTGTTTCCTTGGGTGGCAGGTGTTGCTTAGTTCCACCCTATGTTATTAAACCTACAAAACACCACGAGCACGAGTGGGGGTTGCATTTCTTCCCCTCTATTATTTATCTCGAGTGTTTTCCCTGAGGCACGAGGGGGTGTTGTTCAGTTTTGTACTCTATTATTGAACTCATGAAATAGCTCGAATGTTTTTCTCGAGCATGAGATGTAGTCCTATTCGGACCAAAGTTTTTTCCATTTGGAAGCTCTTTCTCAGGGGTTTAGGGATTGGCTCCCCTTCCACATGGTATACCTGTGGTTCCTTTGTGCAGGTTGTTTTGAGGCCTTCTTCTTGATAGTTATCCTCTACCACTCTCGGAGTAGGCGCTTTGAGCTCTCACTCTCCCCATCCCATCGGGGGTGAAAACCATCAATTTGTTGTAAGTGGACCCGATAGGTTAAGACTGATACAGGCTGGTTGTACCAAGTATGACGTTGTAGCTGAAGGGTTCTTCGATCACGACAAACCTAACTAGCTATGCGACTGTCTTTTCTTCCTCTTCTAATTTTACGGGCACTCCAATGACTCCCAAGGATTCAACCTCGATTCCCCTTAATCCCACTAGGGGAGTAGTGATGGGTTCTACCTTTCCCCATGTCCATACGGTTGAAAACGTTGGAGGAGATAGCGTATGTGGAACTCCCATGGTCGACCAAGATTCTTTTCACGTTGAAATTCTCGATCTTCGTTGTGTCGCCAAAGGCACATATTTTGGTAAATCCTTAGGTATTTTGTTTCCTCGAAGTGTAACTCTATGAAGGTCTTGGTTGGCGTGAGAGTTGGCACCAGAATATTTCTCCTAGACTTTTCTTGGCTTCTTGCAGGAAGCTCGCTAGTGGATCCTCCCAGGATTACGTTCATGTCAGGCAAAGGCGATGCCTCCAATTGGGAACTTTTCGCCGAAGAGGATTATGGAACCGTGGTCCCTTCGTGGAATTAATTTAAGTGGCATACACTAGGGGTTTGTGACACTTAGTACTGAAGCGGTGCGTGAAGCCAATCAACGATTCTCCTTCCTGTTGGGTAATATCCATCATATGGAGACAAAGTCGTTCAAATTTTGCCGTTCGAACGATTCCAAGAGTCCTTCGTGCTTCAATTCTCTTCCAAGTCCCCAAGGTGAGGGCCTGGAGGGAGTCTTGGTTTTTTTCCTTCATGTCCTTTGTGGGGTTGGTGTCAGGAGAAGCCTCCGTCGTCGTTGTTGATCGCTGTTCTCGGCTTGATAGCTCCAGAGGACTCTGACCGTGTTTTTATTTTTGGTGGAGGGATTAGATGAACTTGATATTTCAGTGTTTCTGGCATGTTAGCTTTTATGGTGGAAAGTTTTTCAATAGGTATGGGAAACTTACCCATGGAAGGCGCCAATTATACGACAAAAGAAAAAATCTCTTTGATCCATAGCATAAAACTCCCAAAGCAGAGGGCCGGAACGACTAGCATATCATCACCATGTAGATGTGCATGTGTTTGTACGAATAAAAACTAGCGTACCCCAGCTTTAATCTTCCGGAATTGCTTATTTATTACACTGACCAACCCGCCCTATTTAAAAAACTTGCAAGGGATAAAATGGTATTTTTCTTCAAGATGTAACAGGTAACTTTCTAGCCCACTTGTAGATGGTGAACATTGCATGTTATCTTGTTGTCGGGTGGCAAAAGCCACTTCCCGTTACCTCGGCTGGGATTCAAAGTGGATAAGGCCTGTTTGCTGGCTGCAGTAGGCCTTTGTTGGAGGAATGTGTGTTGATGCCGTTTCCCGCAGAGTCCTCGGATGCTCCTCCAAGTTGATCCTCCTCGGATGTGTCGACCAAGGTGATCCTCCTCGATCTCGAATAAGCGAGTACAGGGGGATCGTTGAGGTCATTGGAACTTTACTTTAGAGGTGCCTTTGTGGTGTCTTTTCATAAATGGGTCTCTTACTTGGCCTTTCGCCTCCCACATCAATGATAAAATAAAAATTAATAATAACTTTAAAAGGAAAAAATAGTAAAAAAAATTGAAAAATAATAAGATACAATTTTTTTAGAATAAAAAATATTCATAAAAAGAAATACATAAATAAGTATGAGAACTCATAAATATTTTGAAGCAATATACCTATAATTTTGATATTTTTATTGTTTGTTATTTATTATGGAAGTTATTATTATCTTTATTTTCTAATCTAATTATTTTTAATAATTTATTTTTCTGACATGTTTTATTATATTTTTGTTACTTTTCTCTGCATTTTTCATGTAGTTTATTTTTTAGTATTTTATTATATTTATACTATTTCTTTTTTTATTTTATTTTCTAATCTTTACTTTTTGTTTAAGTTATTACAAATGGTAAAAACATCTAAAATATTTTATCTCACTAATTTAAGATTGTTATAATAAATAGTTTATGGGATCAATTATTTTACTACTTTAGCTGGGCCTGTTTTGTACCACTTATTTTTTAGATTAATTTTCTCATTCTCCTTTTTTTTAAATTATTTCAAAATCAGTGTTT
>JAOWBN010178518.1:0-17449 GCA_028565015.1 Pinguicula moranensis
CTCAACTTGGGCCAATAATAATAAGCAGAGATTAGTACCAAGGTCTTGGGTTTACCCCGTACCCCAAAGGGTTCGGATTCTATTTTTACTGTGGTTGACAGGTTTTCGAAGATGGCCCATTTCATAGCTTGTTGGAAAACCATGGATGCTGCTCGAATTACGTATCTTTACTTCACTGAGATTGTGCGGTTACATGGTGTTCCTCAATCCATCACTTCAGATCGTGACACGAAGTTCATTAGCCATTTTTGGAAGAGTCTTTGGGGAAAGTTGGGGGCGAAGCTCAATTTCTGTAGTGCCTACCACCCCCAAACTGATGGCCAGACCGAGGTGGTGAACAGGAGTTTGGGCAATATTCTTAGATGTTTGGCTGGTTCTAAGCCAAAGCAATGGGATCTGGCATTAGCTCAAGCAGAGTTTGCATACAGCAGATCAAAGAATCGGAGCACTGGGCTCAGCCCATTTGAGATTGTCCATGGACGGAATCCATCAGGGGTGCTTGAGTTAGCCCCTATCCCGAGAATTGGGCGTTTTAGCCCAAAGGCAGATGAGATGGCTGCGCATTTAAAAAGAATACATGAGCAGGTGCGAATTGCTATCCATGACAGCAATGCCAAGTATAAGGCGCACAATGACAGCCATCGGCGTCAGGTATTGTTTGAAGTTGGTGATTTTGTTTGGGCTATTTTGACTCGTGATTGTTTTCCTGTTGGCGAGTACAACAAGCTTAAAGATCGGAAGATTGGGCCTTGTGAAGTTTTGCAGAAGATCAATGATAATGCGTATTGGTTGCGCCTTCCCAATCACTTAAAGACTTCTGATGTCTTTAATGTGAAGCACCTGAGCTCATGTTTTGAAGATGATGATGATCTTATCCAGACCTCGAGAGCGAGTTCTTTCCAACCTGGGGAGACTGATGCAGGAGCAGCTGCGGATAATCAGCCATAACTTTGGCTACATCTGACCAATTGGCGCATGTGATGACTCGTTGGATTCGTCTCTCTGGCGCGCACCAAGTTGCACATCGAGCTTTCCTCAATGTGCCATTGACTTTTTCGCAAATCATTTCCATTCTGAAAATGTATTTTAGTTATTTATTGCCTTTATTAGAATAAATCCCGAAGTCAACTGATTATGAATTTATTAGCAATTTACCGTTTTTATGTTGATTGATTGATTAGGAAAGATTTAAGTAATTATGTTAATTATGGCATAATGCAAAAAATCAGTAATTGTTTGGCTATTTTAGTCCGGCTTGTGGACTCATTTTCATTATGTAATTTTGAGAAGAATAGAAAATAAACGAAAACCGAGAGCACCACTCGGGATTCTTTTGGGAAAAGTTCATGTTCCTTTGTTTTTTACTGTGAATTTCTATACTTTCGAGCCTACAAGATAATCACTATCTTGTTCTGGCTTCATATTCCTTCATCAATGAAGTTTCTCATCTATTTTTCATAATGCATAATGCCATGAACTTTTCAGTTTTCCTTACCGTGTCATTGAAGAAGTAAAAATTGCCAGTCAAAACTAATGTCTTGTTTGATGATTTCGGAAGAGGCGATTCAATCATGCAAAGAAATGATATCCACTGATTTCTATTCAATGAATCACCCAAAAATACAAGCTTTTCTTTATTTCTCGAGAAGTGCCCGGCCATTGAACCTGCTTGGTAGATATCTCAAAAATCATTATTGGGAAGATGCCATATTCACTCGCGACTATTACAAACCTTGGAAGATTGCAATGGTGCGGTTGCCATCACCAATGCCGATACTTCAAGTCTTTTCTCCCATGAGTCTCGCAGGCAAAGTTATCTTCCAAGAAAGAACATTGTTTCTCATCGTACACGGGGTGAGAAAAACTACCGATAATCCATCTCCCTAAAAATAAGTCGCAGCCTGCAAGAGAATCTTTGTGTGAGGCAACGTTTTCATCTCTGAATTAACCAACCTGCTTGTTCTGGGCGTTCCGATGAGTAAAGTCATAAGTTATGTACAGATCAACTATGACCAAAACCACGAGGAAGATGCTTGTGAGGTTATGGAACTTGAGAAGAATCTCCCATGTTTTGAGAACCATCTTCTCATCATTTTTTCTATTGAAATGAAACAACGAATGTGAGCTTTAAGCTGTAGGTACTTCTCTCTTGGAACATCCCACGTGATTTTTATTGTGCATAAGAATGTGATGGGCAATTCATTGAAATCAATGCATCATGATGATCTTTTCTTGCCTCTTGTGATACAAACTTCCAAAGTAAACTCCCCCAACATCCACATATATGAATAAGAATTTCCATTGAAACGTGATCTTTTCACAAATCCTGCAACAAATAATTCAGAGATGTTTATTCCTCAGCACCTAAGAATACAAGTATGCACTCCCCATATTTAATAGGGTTCTAATTTGTTCTTCAATTAGGGATGCCCATCTTTGTTGTACTCGGTAATTTGAGCTATATTTATCATTTGTGCATTCGATCCTCTCCTCCCTGTTAGCAATATTAAAGTGTTTGTTGAAGATAAATCTGAACCAAATCCTCCTGACCCCACGTGAATTATAATCACCTTAATTTACGGTTGTTTAAGTTAGGAGAGATTTAGTTTCAGTATATAGATTGTATCATATATTGAAAATAGAGAGGAATTGATCTGTTCTTCTTATTCAACTAAAGGAACTACACGCTTATAAATGGGTAAATATCCAATGTGAATACACAGGTGTGAACACAGTCCTATGAATGTGAACGTAATCTCACATTATTCAACACTTCCCCTAAAATGGGCGAAAGATATCGATCAAGCCCATCTTTTTACAAAGTCTATCCATATCTATTGTCCTAATACCCTTAGTGAGATAATTAACAATTTGCTCCTTAGTAGTCATATGTCTCAGCTCTAGGAGTCCACTGGTCAGCTTCTCTTTGATAAAGAACCTGTAAATGTCCACATGCTTGGTTTTGTCATGTTGAACTTAATTGTTCGTAATGTTGACAGGTGACCTGTTATCACACCATAACTGCATCTGGCTCCCTCCCTCATCTTCAACTCCATCAGAAGTGACCTAAACCACATCATCTTAGTAACACTCAGGGACATGACTCTGTACTCTTCTTCATTTGTAGAACGGGAAACCACTGACTGTTTCTTGCTCTTCCAGGAGACTAAATTGCCTCCTACAAACAGACAGTATCCAGATGTGAACTTTCTGTCATCAGCACAACTAGCCCAATCTGAATCATAGTATCCCTCAATGCTCAGGTTCCCATTCTTTCTAAAGGTCAAACCATTTCCTGGTGCACTCTTCAATGATCTCAATATCTGGTACACTATATCCATGTGACCCTTTCTAGGGTCATGCATATACCTATTCATCGTACTCACAACAAATGATATATCAGGTCGGGTATGGCTCAGGTAAATTAATGGTCCCACCAATCTCTGATATCTTTCTCTGTAAACTGGATCACCAGCCTCAACACTCAAAATCACCCTCTGGTCGATTGATACCTTGGCAGGTTTGCAGCCTAGCATACTTGTCTCCTTAAGCCAATCTAGGACATACTTCCTCTGGCATAAGGTTATCCCTTTGGGACCTCGAACTACTTCCATCCCAAGGAAGTATCTCATCTGTCCTAGGTCTTTCACCTCGAATTCTTTGCTCAGTCTCATCTTCAGCTCTGTTATCTCACTCTCATCATCACCTGTGATAATCATGTCATCCACATAGACTGTCAGTATCATGGTATGATCTCCTGTGTGCCTCAGAAAGACAGTATGATCGGCATTAGTCTGATGATATCCCGGGCCTACCATAACCCTCCTGAATCTATCGAACCATGCTTTTGGGGCTTGCTTCAAGCCATATAAGGACCTCTTGATCTTACAAATCTTTACAACAGTCTGAGCAGTGTCAAAGCCGGGAGGGATGTCCATGTATACCTCCCCGAGTATATCACCATGGAGGAATGCATTTTTTACATTGAGCTTATGTAAATTCCATCCATTGTTAGCAACTATGGAGACCTGGGTCCTAACATTATTCATCTTGGCGATTGGTGCAAAAGTTTCATCATAATTAATGCTATAAGTCTGGTTGTAACCATTTGCCACCAATCAGGCCTTGTATTGCTCCACTGCTCCTTCTGGGTTATGCTTCATAGTAAACACCCACTTGTACCCAACAATCTTCGAAAATCCATACCGCTCAGGTGGATCCCCTGCATTGACACAGGTAGTTCGCCTTAATGGTAAGAGATAAGGAGAAGCGAGGAAGGGAATAATGTCACCTGTGGGTGTAGAGTGATTTATAGTGGATGGTGCAGGTGTCTCTGGAATCAAGGTTGACCAAGCATCAGGACATGGGACAAGTGCTCGTATCTCAGTATCATCTCCTCTCCTATGATACCTGTAATGCAGTTCCGGAGTATCAATATCACTCAGACTCATCTCCTTATCAACATCTGTGTCTTGAGTAGGGTAAGGGCAAGGAATTGCCTCTACAGTCACTGTCTGTGGCTCACCTCTCATGCCACTCTCCCCCTCACGCCATATACGCACACTCTCCCCATCTCGCCCACACTGAGGAGAGTCCTCTAATGGTGGGATTTTCCCTTGTGCGAAGTAAGGCTCAAACTCTCTAAATGTAACATTCATACTCACAAACGGTCGTCGCTTGGCTGGTGCCAGTCAGTACCTGAAATGTCCATAGCTCCAACATATCTTCTCTGGTGCCAGTCAGTACCTGAAATGGAGATTTTACTCCAGTACTCGGGAGGGTACTCAATTTATCAAATACGTTGTTGTCATAACTGCTCGTCCCCATAAATATTTTGGGATATTCATGGATATCATTATACTCGTCGCAACGTCAAGAAGGTGGCAATTTTTCCTCTATGCCACCCCATTCTGTTGTGGTGTGTAGGGACATGTAGTATGATGTCTAATCCCATGTGATGACGGATAATTTGCAAATGATTGATTCGTATATTCCGTGCCATTGTCAGATCAGAGCCTTCGCAATTGTACCAAACTGAGTCTGAATCTCCTTATGAAAATACTTAAAGCAGGCAAAAAACTTATTCTTATTTTTCATTAAATATAACCAAGTAACTTAGGAACAACAGTCAATAAAAGTCACAAAATCCATTAACTGTCGAAATAGGGTAAGGCCCCCAAACATCAAAATGTATCAGTTCAAACAACTGAGAACGCCTATGATCAGAGCTAATATAAGAGCTTCTGGTACCACAAGTATCACATACTAGCAGGTCCTTATTAATCTTCGAAAAGGAATTACGAGATTTTCTGTAAGAGAAAGAATGTAGTGATGCTACGAACATTTCTAAATGGAAGGCCATACATGCCACTTTACATGTGTGGTTACTGAATTCAATGACTCCTGAGATCTCCTCCTAAGTGGAGAATCTCAAGGTTGTCAGGGACATGTGGATACAATTGAAGGGAGATTATTCTGGAATGAAGAATCAGTGATAAAGTTTCAGATTAAATTATAAACAGATACCAAAACACAACGGGGCATACCTAGGCAGGAGTACACTATTTGTCTACGATGACTATAGGCATCTATGGAAAAATTTTAACCCCTAGTAGGCTGTTCTACTGATTACCTCGGAAGGTTCGGGAAGAAGAGAAAATGATGAAATTTTTGAGATATGTGGACCCAATCTATCATGCACGACGATCGATCTTTTTGGGTCAGCATACTATTCCCCCTTTGAGTGAAGCCATTGCTGCGATGTTACAGGAGGAGACCCAACTTCAACTACACAAGACTGAGCCCACCGTAAGATCGAGGGCTAAACCTTTAGTCACTTCTGGTCGCTCACTTATTGAGACTCGCAGTTATTGTTAGTGTCGTGAGCCTAGACACTTGATGGAGGCTTGTCCCCAACCTAGGAGAGATCGAGACATTGAATGGAGGGGACATGGTAGAGGCGGTTGTGGTTGAGGAGACCGGAGAGGTGGAACGAGGGGTGGAGGACGTGGGGGCTATCGCACCCACCTAATTGTGGATACTAAGGAGGATGAGCTCGGAGGAGCATGAGACTATCCACCTATCCTACCAGATGCGTCGGGTAATGTTACTCATGTCGCTCTACACTCAGCTGTGCGAGGTACGTCTGATTCCCTTGCACTTGCGTCCTTTACCACTGTTGGCTACTCAGATTGGATTTGACACTCTGGAGCATCCACACACGTAATAGGATTTTCTAGGGAATTAGCACCTATACTTCCATAGAAGTCCTGTCTAATGTTAAGACTGTTGATGGCACTTATCGGCCAGTGGTTGGAAAGGATACAATGCGATGCACTGGTACTCTAACGCTATCCAAAATTTTGTATGCCCTTCCTTCCCAGTTAACCTTCTTTCCATCAGTGCTATTATTTTTAACTTAAATTATTGTGTTGTCTTTGATATTCTACAGGTAATCTTCCAGGAGAAGGGGTCCGACCAGGTTCTTGAGACTGGGAGATGGCGTGATGGACTGTGGTACTTAGATAGAAAGGGCATGGACTATGCCCTTTCATCGATGATAGACAAATCTGAGAGAATAAGAGGATCGTGACAGACCTGTTGCTTCAATATAGATGCTTAAGTCACCCCTCTCTCTCCCACATGAATCATTTGTATCCCCTTTCCTTTGCAAGGAAGTGTGAGTGTATGGCGTGAGGGGGAGAGTGGCATAAGAGGTGAGCCACAGACGGTGACTATAGGGGAAATTTCTTGCTTTGTAAGGCCATTTCAACCCGTAGAACCCAGTTACAGAAGGTTGACTGGCCATCAAGTTTCAAGTCGATAGGTGGAAGATAGAGTTTAGGTTTCCACACTGAAGAAGATGTACCCATACCCAGAACCGAACCAATCAAAGCTTTCAGGGACTCAAGGTTGAGCGCGCTTAATGCCTCTAACCCTACTTTCTCAGTATTTCTTTCTGTTGAACAATGAACAAAGAACAAAGAATCAACAACCAGCAGCCAACCAAGAAAAACAGGCAGCCAACCAAAGAAGAAAAATGGAAAAGTAGCCAACCTTGCATTTATGGTGTTTTTAACTTTGTAGCCTATAAAAGATGGTGTAAGACATTGTTAAATGTATTCTAGACACACCAATATCGATTTCTACTTGGTATCAGAGCAAAAAACGCAAGTTTCCGACGAAAAAATGAGTTTCCGGCGAAAAAAACCTTGAAACCGCCGCTGCCGCCGCTAATCCGTCGTCGCCACCGTGTAAGGAGCACCGCCTGAACACGGTTGTGCCAAGACATAGTCGAACCCGGCCGGAAACGGCCGCCACCGGCCGATTTCCCGGCGAAAATCGGCGCAACACAACTATGGTTACGGACGATTTTCGTCTGATTTACGGCGCATTCGCCGCCGCCTGCGCCGGAAACCGGTACCGTGCCGTCAAGAGCTTTCTGTGGGCATATTACGAGCCTGCGCCGCCGCCAGAATTGCCGTGTGCCGCCGCCGGGATCGCCACGCGCCACGCGCCACTGCCGGAGCTGCCAGAATCGAGAACTCAAAATCTTCGGTTCTGTGAGCTCATCGCCCCCGTCAAATCCGTTTTCGTAAATGTTCTTCCGTTTGATACATATTTGTGTTTCCTTGGATGAATTAAATATTTTATGTTTGGATTGAAATACCTAAACTTGGAGCATCCAATTAGGCATGACGTGGAATGGATGTGATAATTGATTAAAAGTTGAGGAATTGTGTTTCTTGCTGAAGTGCTCGCTGTGAGATGGCAGGAAAAGAAGATGACGCGATGGGGAAACGGCTGGAAGCATTGGCGAAACTTGATCCTGCTACCCTGCAACTTATCCAAGGGATAATGCAGGGTATGAGTGTTTCACCAATGCCGATTGTTCCAGCTACCACACAGGTCAAACTTGACCTACCAACTGTTGACTTGAAACTGGATGGACGAGCCTCCCATGTCAGTTGGTCCCGTCGAATTGAGACTACCTTGATGGGTAGAAAATTGGGAAGCTATCTCACAGGAAATGAAAAAGGAAAAGCGACTGCTCAGACGGATGACTGGAAAGCAATCAATTCTCAACTGAAAGTGTGGTTGTTAAATTCGTTAACTCCTACCATCGCCTCCTCAGTCGATGGTTTGGAGTTTGTTAGTGATATGTGGACTCGACTGGAAAAGAGTTACTCCGGAAAAGAGAACTAGATGGGAGTATTTCAGATTGAAAAAGAGATTCGCGATCTGGTTCATGGAGATAAAAAGGTTGAAGATTATGCCGCTTGTCTCATCAAGTTATGGGAGGAAATGGATTACTTCCTACCTGCCTCGTGTTGTAGTGATCCAAACTGCATGCGGGCAAAGAACGATGAGACAAAGCGGACTATGAAGTTCCTGATGGACTTGAATCCAATGTTCGGCCAAAGAAGGTCAATCATCCTCTCTCAATCTACCATACCACCCCTTGATGATGCTATTGCTGCAATGATACAGGAGGAAAGTCGGATGGAGCTACATTCTGAATCCAGTATTGTTTCAAGCGCTAAAGCTTTGGCTGCTTCAACATCAACTATACGCACACCTGCTTCAAAGGGAGAAAGTCGTAGTTGCTACAACTGCGGTGAAATAAGACACCTGATGGATTCGTGCCCACGACCAAAGAGAGATAGAGATCCCGGATGGCGAGGCGGTCGTGGACGAGGAGGTTATCGTGGCAGGAGAGGTGGAGCTCGAGGTGGTGGACGAGGAGGTTATCGCACACATATGACTGTGGATGCAGAGGAGGATGAGTTTGGAGGAATCGGAGATGGTCCACCCACTGCACCAGATTCGTCTGGTAATGTGGCTCTTCACACAAGAGGTATGTATGATACTATCGCACTTGCATCCAGTACAATTAATGCCCCCCCAGGTTGGATTTGCGACTCCGGAGCAAACATACACGTGGCAGGTACTACTAGGGAGTTCAATTCCTATACTCCTCTGAAAGTACCTTCCAGTGTTAATACTGCAGACGGTACCGCTCGACCAGTGGTTGGTAAGGGTACGGTACAATGCATAGATACACTAACATTATCCAAAGTTTTGCATGTCCCTTCATTTCCTATAAACCTTCTTTCTATTAGTTCAGTTATTCGTGAATTAAACTGTAAAGTTATTTTTGACATCCCACAGGTGATCTTCCAGGAGAAAAGGTCAGGGAAGGTACTTGGGACTGGGACATGGCAGAACGGACTATGGTACATGGATCCGAAGGGCCAGGAACTAGCCCTTTCATTGGTGGCAGAGCAGTCTGAGCAGATAAAGAGGGTGGTGGCCCAGCTGATGCTGTTTCATAGGCGATTAGGTCATCCCTCTTTTTTCGAGTCGATTGTATCCCAGTTTATTTGCGCAGATTCAGAAGGACACGTTAGTTTGTGATGCTTACGAGTTGGGCAAGCATTCCAAAAGCTCATATGTTAGCTCTGGTCGTAGGAGTCTTCTAAATTTTGATACTCCGACTATTAATGGATTTCGATATTTTGTGACATTTATTGATTGTCATTCTCGTATGACATGGTTATATTTGATGAAAACTAAGACTGAAGTCTTAGCCTGCTATAAATATTTTCACAGGAAGTTCAGACAATTTGGAGCGAGAGTAAAGGTTCTGAGGTCCGATAATAGTACTGAGTACACAAACAAACTATTTGCAGAATACTTGTCGACATAGGGAATTATTCATCAGACCACTTGTCCTTATACGCCCGAGCAAAACGGAGTTGTAGAGAGGAAGAATCGTCATCTCCTAGAGATTGCAAGAAGTCTTATGTTTGAAATGAATGTTCTAAAATACTTGTGGGGTCGAGCGGTTATGACTGCTATTTTTTTGATAAATCGACTTCCATCTCGGATTCTGAATTGATATTCCCCACATGAGGTATTAACAGCCACACGAGGAGACTGGATTGAACTAAGGCCGTTTGGTTGTGTGTGTTTTGTGCAGGATAATCGGCCTAGTGTTGGAAAATTGGATCCCAGAGCCATCAAATGTGTGTTTGTTGGATATTCAGTTACCCAAAAAGGTTATGTCTGTAGGAGTCCAGTTGAAAGAAGATCATTTGTCAGTAAAGATGTTACCTTTCGTGAGCAGGAGCCATACTTTCTACAAGTAACATCCTCTCCTTTAGAGGACTCACCAACTGGTGTACGCCGAGAGGGTGAGAATATCATAACCATTGAGGGGGAGAAGGGTGATGTTGGGGATAAGTTACAGACAGTAACTGTAGGGGAGATTGTGTGTCCCTCATACCCACAAAACAAAGGTGCGGAGTCAGGAAGTGATGGAGAAACGAGTAATATAGAGACTCCACAGTTACGTCACAGGTACATGAGGAGGCGTTCCCCTTGTCCCAGCTTCTAGTACCCTGCCGACATCGACTATGGAGACACCTGAGCCACTGCCCATCATAAATTATCCAGATACCCCATGTGACATTATTCCTTTTCCTTCCTCTCACTCACCCCAACCGCTGAGGCGGACCACCCGTGTCAATGCTGGGGTTCCACCGGATCGGTATGGTTTTCCTCATGATATTGCCGATCATGTTTCTTATTCTCACATATCACCTAGTCATAGGGCCTTTATTCCATCTTTGGACAATGTTCTTGTACCTAAGTGTTGGCAGGCTGCAATAAAGGATCAAAGGTGGAGAGATGCCATGATCGAAGAGTTGGAAGCTTTGACAAAAAATAGAACCTGGGTGCTTGTACCACTGCAGCCTGAGAAGAAAATTGTAGGATGTAAATGGGTGTTCACTGTGAAGCAAAATCCTGAAGGAAAAGTGGAGAGATACAAGGCAAGACTAGTGGCCAAGGGTTACAGTCAGACATATGGCATTGATTATGATGAGACATTTGCACCAATCGCCAAGATGAGTACAGTTAGGATCTTAGTCTCCATAGCAGCAAACAAAGGTTGGAGTCTACATCAACTCGACGTGAAGAATGCATTTCTTCATGGGGACTTACTTGAGGAAGTATATATGAAAATCCCTCCCGGATTTGACACTAATCAGACAGAGGAAAAAGTTTGCAGGCTTAAAAAATCCTTATATGGCCTTAAACAATCCCCTATAGCTTGGTTCGATAGATTCAGGAAGGCTATGGTGGGCATGGGTTATCACCAGATTAATGTAGATCATACTGTCTTTCTGAGACATACTGGCAATCATATCACAATGCTGGCTATTTACGTGGATGATATGATCATTACAGGAGATAATGACAAGGATATAGCAGAGCTGAAGGTTAAACTGGGCAAGGAATTCGAAGTGAAGGATCTGGGCGAGCTAAGATACTTCCTTGGGATTGAAGTAGCTCGGGGAGCAGAAGGGATAGTACTATCCCAAAGAAAATATGTCTTGGATCTACTCACGGAGACAGGCATGCTTGGTTGTAAGTCAGCTAGGGTACCTATCGAGCAGAAAGTAAATCTCAGGGCTTATGATGGTGAACCTGTGGATGGAGAGAGGTACCAAAGATTGGTTGGATGGCTTATATACCTGAGTCATACAAGACCTGATATCTCATTTGCTGTGAGTGTGGTAAGCAGGTATATGCATGACCCAAGAAATGGTCACATGGATGCAATTTATTAGATTATAAGATATTTGAAGAATGCACCAGGGAAAGGGTTGATCTTTAGAAAAAAACGGGTATATGGGCATTGAAGGATATTGTGATTCAGATTGGGCCAGCTGTGTTGATGACAGAAAATCTACATCTGGATATTGCATGTTTGTAGAGGGCAATATGGTCTCCTGGATGAGTAAAAAACAATTAGTCGTTGCCCGTTCTACTGCTGAAGCAGAGTACTGAGGCATGGCCCTCAGTGTTGCTGAGATGATGTGGTTGAGGTCCTTGCTGGAGGAGTTAAGAATGAATGAAGAAGCACAGATGCAGCTGTGGTGCGATAACAAATCGACTTTCAGCATTGCCAATAACTCAATCCAACATGACAGAACCAAACACGTAGAGATTGACAGATTCTTCATCAAAGAGAAGCTGACCAGTGGGATTTTAAAGCTAGGACATGTGGCTAATAAGGATCAGGCTGCTAGCTGTCTTACCAAGGGCCTTAGTGCACTAGAGTTGGATAGGCTTTGTAACAAGATGGGCTTGATTGATATATTTCGCCCATCTTGAAGGGGAGTGTTGAATGAAAAATGTGTGGGAGTAGGTTGATAGGTTAGGCAACACACCAACCCATCTACTACACCTAACACACACACACACACACACACACACAAAGCCTATAAAATCAGCCGTGAGATTGATGTTTGTATGTAGAAAAGATTTCTAATATCAATTCTTCAAACCTATTGTTTCCAAGTAGTTCAAGTCCCTGTACTCTGCTTCAGCAGTAGAACGAGCAACGACTGACTGTTTCTTTTTCATACAGGAGACCAGATTGCCTCCTACAAACATACAATATCCATATATGGATTTTCAGTCATCAACACAGTTTGCCCAATCTGAATCACAATATCCTTCAATGCCCATATGCCCGTTTTTTCTAAAGAGCAAACCTTTTCCGGTGCATTTTTCAAGTATCTTATAATCAAGTGTACCACATCCATGTGATTCTTTCTTGGGTCATGCATATACCTGCTTACCACACTCAACGCAAATTAGATATCATGTCTGAAATGGCTCAGGTATATCAGTCGTCCAACCAATCTTTGGTATCTCTCTCTATCCACAGGCTCACCAACATCAGCCATGAGACTTACTTTCTGCTCGATAGATACCCTATCAGGCTTACACCCTAGCATGTCCGTTTCCATGAGTAGATCCAAAACATAGTTTCTTTGGGATAGCACTATCCCCTCTGGTACTCGAGCTACTTCAATCTCAATGAAGTTTCTCATCTCTCCCAAATCTTTCACCTCGAATTCCTTGCCCAGTTTCACCTTCAGCTTTACTATTTCTCTTTCATCACCTCTTGTAATGATCATATTATCCACGTAAACAGCCAACAATGTGATATGATTTCCAGTATGTCTCAGAAAGAAAGTATGATCAGCATTGGTATGGTGATAACTCATGCCCACCATAACCTTCCTGAATCTGTCGAACCAAGCTCTAGGAGATTGTTTGAGGCCATACAAGGATTTTTTAAGCCTGCAACTTTTCCTTTTGTCTAATCAGTGCCAAATCCTGGAGGGATCTCCATGTACACTTCCTCAAGTAAGTCACCATGAATAAATGCATTCTTCACGTCGAGCTGATGTAGGCTCCATCCTTTGTTTGCTGCTATGGAGACTAAAGTCCCGGCTGTACTAATCTTGGCAAATGGTGCAAAAGTTTTATCATAATTGATGCCATATGCTTGACTATATCCATTGGCCACCACTCTTGCATTGTACCTTTCCACCCTTCCTTCAGGGTTCTGCTTTACAGTAAACACCCATTTGCATCCTACTGTTTTTTTCTCGAGTGGTAATGGTACAAGCACCCAGGTTCCACTCTTCACAAGGGCTTCCAATTCTTCTATCATAGCAGATATCCACTTTGGATCCTCCTTTGCAACCTGTCAACACTTAGGCACAAAAACACTATCCAAAGAAGCAATAAAGGCTCTGTGGCTAGGTGCTATGTGAGAATAAGATATATGATGAGCAATATCATGAGGAAATCCATACCACTCACGTGAAACCCCTGCATTGACACGGGTAGTTCGCCTTAACGGTAAGAGAGAAGGACAAGGGTGAAAAGGAACAATGTCACCTGTGGGTGCTGAGTGATCTGTAATGGATGGTACAGGTGTCTCCGGAGTCAGGGTCGACTGGACATTGGGACATGGAACAAGTGCTCGCACCTTAGTATTATCTCCTTTCCTGTGATACCTGTAGCGCAGTTTCGGAGTATCAATATCACTCAGACTCATCTCCTCTTCACTGTCAGTTTCTTAAGCAGGGTAAGGGCAAATAATTTCCCCTACAGTCACTATATGCGGCTTTCCTCTCATGCCACTCTCTCCCTCACGTTGTATACTCCCCTTCTCGCCCATACTGAGGCGAGTCCTCGAATGGGGGAATTTCTCCTTGTGTGAAATAAGGATCAAACTCTCTAAATGTAACATTCATACTCACAAACGGTCGTCGCTCGACCAGACTCCAGCAAACATAGCATTTTTTATCAATCGAGTATCCTACAAAGACACAGTTAACTGCTCGTTGATCCAACTTACTGATTCCAGGTCGCTTATCTTTCACAAAGCATACACAACCAAATGTCCGCAGCTCCAATACATCTCCTCTGGGACCAATCAGTACTTGAAATGGAGATTTCCACTCCAGTATTCGGGAGGGTACCCAATTTATTAAATAAGCTGCTGTCATAACTGCTCGTCCCCATAAATGTTTTAGGACATTCATGGATATCATCATGCTCCTCGCAACGTCAAGAAGGTGGCGATTCTTCCTCTCTGCTACCTCATTCTGCTGTGGTGTGTAAGGACATATAGTCTGGTGTCTAATCCCATGTGACGACGGGAAATTCGCGAATGATTGATTCGTATATTCTGTACCATTGTCTGACCTCAGAGCCATCACAACTGCACCAAACTGAGTTTGTATTTCTCTGTGAAAATCCTTAAAGCATGCAAGAACCTCATTCTTATTTTTCAATAGATATAACCAAGTAACTCGGGAACAACAATCAATAAAAGTCACGAAATAACGAAATCCATTAATTGTCGAAATAAGGCAAGGCCCCCAAACACCAAAGTGTATTAGATCAAACAACTGAGAACTTTTATGACCAGAATTAATATAAGTGCTTCTGGTATGCTTACCAAGCTCACAGACATCACATACTAGCACGTCCTTATTAATCTTTACAAAGGAAAGAGGATACAAACAACTCATAAGGGAGAAAGATGGGTGACCTAAACGTCTATGGTGAAGCAACAGGTTTGTCACAATCCTCTTCTTCCTCTCAGCTTTTTTTGTCATTGATGAAAGGGCAGAGTCCATGCCCTTTCTATCCAAGTATCACAGTCCATCACGCCATCTCCCAGTCCCAAGAACCCGATCGGACCCTTTCTCCTGAAAGATCACCTGTGGAATATCAAATACAACACGACAATTCAAATGAAGAATTATATCACTGATGGAGAGAAGGTTAACTGGGAAGGGATGGGCATATAAAACTTTGGATAGCGTCAGAGTGTTAGTGCATCGCACAGTACCCTTTCCAACCACTGGCCAATTAGTTCCATCATCAGTCTTAACACTAGACAGGACTTCTAGGGGAGTATAAGTATTGAATTCCTTAGAAGAACCCGTCACGTGTGTGGATGCTTCAGAGTCACATATCCAATCTAAGGAGCCAGCAGTGGGAAAGGATGCAATGCAAGGGAATCGAACGTACCTTGCATATCTGAGTGTAGAGCGACATGAGAAACATTACCAGATGCATCTGATGGGATGGATAAATAGTCGTCTGCTCCTTCGAGCTCATCTTCCTCAGTCTCCATAGTTAGGTGGGTATAATGCCTCCCACATCCTCCATTCCTCGCTCCACCTATCCGGACTCCTCGACCACGACTGCTTCTATCACGTCCCCTCCATCCAAAGTCTCTCCTCGGCAAGGGCCTGGGGACAAGCTTCCATCAAGTGTCGAGGTTCACAACACTGATAACAACTGCGGGTTTCAGTCGGTGGACGACCGGCAATGACTAAAGCTTTAACCCCTGATCCTACGACAGGCTCAGTCTTGTGTAGCTAAAGTCGGGTCTCTTCCTGTAAGATTGCAGCAATGGCTTCACTCAGAGGTGGAATAGTCTGCTAGCCCAGCAAGATCGATCGGATTGGGTCTACGTCCTTTAAGAATTTCATTGTCTTCTCTTCTTCCCGAACTTTCCGACTAGGACAGTCAGTAGAACAGCCGGCTAGGGGTTGAAAGTGTTCCAAAGATGCACATAGTCGTCGTAGACAAATAGTATATTTCTGCATAGGTCTGCCTCTCTGTGTCTCGGCATCTATTTGTAATCGAATCTGAAACTTTCTCAATTGATTTTCTGTGCCAGAATACTCTTTTTTTAATCGTATCCACATATCATTGACAACCTTGAGATTCTCCACTGCGGAGGAGATCTTAGGAGTCATTGAATTCAGTAACCACACACATAAAGTGGTCTGTGTGGCCTTCCATTTAGAAGTATTCGTAACATCACTACATTCCTTTTCTTCTTAAAAACCTTGTAATTCCTTGCTCTCCAAGGCTATTCAAACCCGTAGAGACCAGTTACAGTAGGTTGCATGGCCATAAAGTTTCAAGTCAATACGTGGAAGATCGAGTTTTGGTTGCCCCATAGAAGAAGACGTACCCATACCCTGAACCAAACAAATCAAAGCTTCCATGGTCTCAGGGTTGAGCGCACTTAATGCCTCTAACCCTGCTTTTTCACTGGTTCTACTTTCTGTCATCGCGAGCAATTCCAAGAACAACCACAATCAATAATCTAAAGGGATAAACTCCAATCTCCCACACACCATACTCTTCGAGCCTCTGAACCCAGAGTGGCGCATTAGGCACACAATATCAATTCCAAAGATAAAGTACAAATTCTAAATAGCGCAAAACTACGTATAAATAATAATCCGCAATCCATATCAACGAACCAATAACACCAGTGTGTAGAGGGAATCAAACCGAAGATTTTGTGCAATGGGCAGGGGCGGTGGCACGTGGCGGCGGCGAGGCGCGTGGACTAGGCGCACGGGACGATCTCGACGGCGCGAATCCAATGGTGGTTTTTTCCGGAGCAGGCAACACCGGACAGCGGCAGAATTCGCCGGGAAAGTGCCGAAACACACGGCAGAAAATGTCAGCTTTGGCCGGATTCCGGCCGTATTTCAAGAAACGGCTTGGACCAGTGTAACGAGGAGGATGAGGCGGTTCTGCCGCTACCTTTCGTGGTGGTAGTTGGCGGCGGCAACCGGTGGGAGGCGGCAGGCGGTGGTGGTGGACAACAATGAACGCTGGATCTCATGGCTCTGATACCATGTTGAAATCTCTTGAAGTCAGAATGAATTCCATTGAAATCATATTGAATTGTTTCAGTGTATACATTGAATCCTTCTTACACATTTATATAGGAAAAGTTCAGTCCATCTACCCAATTTCTCACCAAACTCATTTTCTCACCAAACCTACAACCTACTACACCACATTTATTCAACAAATATGACTAATTTCCAACAACTTCCCTAACTGGTCAGTCACTACTTACCAACAGCATCTCTTACTTAGTGGTCATAGTCACCTGCTTATTGTTCGGCATCGACTTTAGATAGGTGTATGTATACAAGGGCACAAGCACAGCATTTTGACCCCGCACACTATAAAGTAAATCGAAAATGAACAATAAATTCATGGGCATCCTGATCTGCCGTGCTATCCT
>JAOWBN010178539.1:0-17447 GCA_028565015.1 Pinguicula moranensis
GTATCTAAACCTAGTAGTAAAAGGTGAATTGTGTTGTGTTGTGCACGCAAAAGATGACTTCTGGTGTAGAATTTGATGCAAGCATTAGTTGTATGGTGCAAACAAAAGTAGAATTATTTTAATCAATTGCTAATTGGTGGATATAAAAGATTTCGTGCAAACTTCACTAATAATTTAAAAAAATATAAAAAAATAATTTGGGAATTTCGATAAATAACCAAGTCGAACCAAAAAATTAAAAATAAAAATATTTGATTTTTCAGTAATTCTGTTTGAGTTTGGTAATGAAATGTCATGAACTACCTTATTCAGTTCGTGTTCGGGATTATCTAATGCATGCCCCTAGTTTCATCAAAAATATAATAAAATGAAGATAATTTTCATAATTCTACAACTAGGTGGCGGTGCCTTTTTGGTCGGTGAAATTGAAACTTGTTTTTCACTTTGGTCTGTATGTACCCAATTTTCATGTGTTGTCTGTTGAAACTTTTGTGTGAAACATCACATGAGCTGAGAAACTTTCATCGGAATGTTTGTGGATGCAGTTGCAAAATAACAAGTCACTCCAAGATGACGAATCGAGGATTTCGCAGTTACACATGCCGACAAATGAGTAGACAAAGGAATTTTATTTGAATCGGCAATGGACTCCGGAAATGATAGTGCACAAAAATTTAGCATGAAAATTATAAGAATGGTGGGTCCCGTATATTTAACACGATTATGATTGGTATTTAAAACATGGGAATTGAAGTTTAATAGCGAGACGTACAATTTTTGTGATTTTCTTGCTGAAATTTATTGGCTATATCATTTTTCAATGGACTCAAAATATGGTTTGAGAATGTAGGAAAATAGTCATGCCTATATTAACCCGGCCTTAGACTGCCCCTGTTTTGTGCAGCCTTCTTAAAATTATAATTGGATTAAAAAAATAACTTATCATTTTTTGAAAAAGATTCTTATAAGCTAATTATAAGTATAAGAAGCCTGCACAAAACACCCCTTAAGTAAGTACCCAAGTCAATTTGGTAATAGTATAATATGAGGTATATAAAAAAACGCGAAATAATATTTGCTAGTAACAACAAAATAATTTGAAATAAAATAAATAACCAGAATCATTTGAGAGAGTACATATAAATAAAATATAGCTATTTGAATAAGCACAATACAAGAATGTGATATTTATATTGATTTACTTTATTAAAATATATTTTTTTTAAAATTGTTTTATTATTACTTTTAAATTATTTTATTATCAAACACTTTTATTTTTATCAAATTTATGATTATTATTTTGTGCCAGTTAACAAGTAAAGGATGAATTGTGTCCACAAAAGAGTAACATTTAAACATATGAGATTTTACCCTGGTCTATACAAGGGTGGATCTAAAAAAAATATTTAGGAGGCTAAAAACATTTTAGGGGGGCCCAAAAAAATTTTAGATGGTAAATAATTTCTTTTAGGAGGTAACAAAATAGTTTAACTTTTCAAAAAAAAAAAATAATTTTACTAGCTAAAAGATAAAAAAAAATAAAAAAAAGTTAAATCATTCAATAATTAATAATTTTGATATACTGGGTCTGTTTGATTTGAATATAATCCATGTATAATGAGTTTGTGCCAGAGATTGAAACGCTCAGTCATCTCCGACATGACAATCTAGTCTCCTCTCCTTATTGGGTACTGCAACGAAAATTGGGAGATGAGTCTCGTCTCTGAGTACATGGCCTGTGGAACACTTTGGAAACACTGATGGGGAAACTGTTGTATCTTTCCACTGGAATGATCGCCTAAAAAACTGCATTGGAGCAGGTCGAAGACTTGACTATCTTCATACACATCTTTAAGTGCACTTTGAAGCAGAATCCAACACAGGTAAATCCAATTACGAGTATAGACTGCTGCAAAATACTTGAATCCTTTCCATCGTGTTTAAGTTTTGTGAATCCCTTTACTTTTTTACATGTGGGCTAGTGTTAAGATGATTATAATGCTACAGGAACATCTCAAAGGGACCAACATAATGTTAAAATACACACAAACTGCATCAACTGCTACTTCGGTACACCAAGGAGAGTCAGGATACTCCTGGTTCAGATGCTTCAATTGGTGAGGCTTTCTTTGGATGTACTTTTCTGAAGTTTCTGGATTTGGTAATACTAAAGAAACTATTTGGACAGACAAACAGACTGTTAGGTTAGTATCCAGCAGCTCGATTCCCCTGCAATTCCATTTGCTGAATGCCAATTTCTATTTTCTGCTCAACAATTATTATGGGTAAAGCATGCCATGGAGTCTATTGTAGCCCAGAATTTTCACTTGGCCCACGACAAAAAGCCCCTTCCCGAAATTTGTCGTTCCCATTTTTTGCACGTGAAGAAGACACCTAGAGAAGTGACAGGTATCTCACTGACGTGCCCACCCCCAGGACAGATCTGCCTGACGTGTCAAACGATAGTGTTTCAACGATAGTTTTCATTGATTTCTTTCTCAAAGGATTGTGTTACATATAGAGAAGGATAGAAGATAACTAGGGAGAGATCAAGCTAACTAAGGCAATAATCAATAAGATTAATTCCTTGATTGATTATTACCTTTTACACATTTAATTGCTTAATCTTCTCCCTTAATGATTGCTTATACTAATACTCTCTCTCAAGTTGAGTAATGGATTGTCAATTCCCAACTTGCTCATTGTATCATGCAACACATGTCCTGAGACTACCTTGGTGAGTATGTCTGCCAGTTGATCTTCGGATCGAATGAATGGTAAATTTATTACCTTTTCTTCTAACTTTTTATTTTTTTTATGAAGTGCCGATCTACTTCAATGTGTTTGGTTCAATCATGCTGTATTGGGTTCCCAGATATGGTGATTGTTGTTGTACTGTCACACCAAAGAGGGCACACTCCAATTTCTGCCATTAATTTCTGAGCCATAATATTTCTGTTACTCCACGTGCCACGCCTCTCAATTCTGCTTCTGCACTGGAAAGAGCAACAACATTTTATTTTTTACTTCTCCACGTCACAAGATTACCTCCAACTATCATAAAGTATCCTACCGTGGGTCTCTGATCTATTGGGTTCCCGTCCAATCTGCATCAGTATATCCATGGATATTAAGGTGTCCATGTTTCTTGAAATTAGTCCATACCCTACGGTGTGTTTAAGATATTGAACTATACCCAGCGCGGCATCCATATGTTATTTCTGAGGCTGATGCATGAACTGGCTCACTATTCTCACAACATCAAATATATCAATTTTCCCACTAGTCTTTGGTATGTCTCTCGGTTAGCTGATTTTGATCCCTCATCAATCTTCAGTTTGTGGTTCATTATCACGGGGTCTCAGTTGGTTTACAATCCATTATACCTATTTTTACAAGAAGATCAAGTATGTATTTATTTTGTGATATAAAAATCCCTAATTGGGATCAAAGTACCTCTATCCCGAGAAAGGATTTAAATTTTCCAAAATCATTCATTTCAAATTCTTGAAATAAGTTTTCTCAAATCTGCTGGATTTACATAGTGTCACTCCACGTGATGATCATGTCGTCAACATAAATAAGCAGACATGTGATGAGTGTACCTCTCCTTTTTAAGAACAAAGTGTGATCTGAATTACTTTGTTCATAGCCATACTGTCTCACAGCTGCTGTGAATCTACTGAACCACGCTTGTGGAGATTGTCTGAGTCCATACAAAGCTTTCTTTAATCGGCATACTTCCCATTTCTTGAATTTATCTGAGTAGCCCAGTGGAGGTTCCATATAGACTTCCTCTATTAAATATCCATGGAGGAAGCTGTTTTTACATCAAATTGATGTAGAGGCCAATCAAGATTTGCAGCTATTGAGAATATTATCCGGATGGTGTTAATTTTGGCCACAGGTAAGAAAGTTTTTGGGTAGTCCAGACCATATGTTTGAGTGAATCATTTGACCACTAATCTCGCCTTGTACCTTTCGATGAAACCATCAGCATTTTAGTGAATACCCAACGACAACCGACTATTTTCTTTCCAAAGAGTAGTTCACATGTTTCCCAAGTTTCCGTTTTTGTGGAATACATGCATCTCATTATCCATAGTTTGTCTCCATTCTTCTTTTTCTCGTGCTTCAGTCACAGTCCTTGGTACCTGTACAATATATACAGATGCCAAAAAAGCTACTGCAGATTCTTTTAAACTCTCTCTGACAAGAGTAGCATGTTTCTTGCTCAGACAGAAGCTCATGTATGTTATCATTATCACTATCCATGGTAGGAATGTTTACATCAGGACCTCGTTACAGTGGAGATATTGGTTCAGTGATAGATGTGGGTTGTATCTCCACAGAAGGTATCTCAATTGTTCTTGTAGCCTGTTCTTGTGTGATTGCAGACACTGGTGAACTAGGATTAAGTAACAAACCGAGTGGGTCACTAATAGTCTCCCTCTGACCATGAGGCTGGGAAGGATAGTAAAATTTATCTTCAAGAAAGTTACAATCCATAGTTGTATATATTTTTCGGGAAGGAGGATGATAATGTCTATACCCTTTCTGATTAACCTCGTACCCTACAAACACACATTTCAGCGTACACGGATCAAGTTTGTTGCGATCCTGTTTCAGGATATGGACAAACACTGAACATCCAAAGACACGAGGAGACAGGGTAAGCGGCGTGACCTCAAGGATGTGTTGTGATAGGGCGTGACCTCAGGGTAAGCTTATATATCCAGGTCATACTCGACCAGATATAGCATATACAGTTGGGGGTCATCAGTCAGTTTATGCACAAACCACAGGTAGACCATATGGAAGTTGCTCTTCGAATTGTTTGATATTTGAAGGGAACATCAGGACGAGGTATTCGGTTTACAAAGAATAGCCACTTAAAAATTGAAGGCTATACAGATGCTGATTGGGCAGGTAATCTAGTCGACCGGAGATCTACTGCTGGTAATTTCATGATGGTTGGTGGTAATCTTAGAGCAAGAAACAAAAAGTGGTTACTCTCTCTATTGCAGAAGCAGAGTTCAAAGGCATAGCTAGAGGTTTTAACTGAAATCCTGTGGCTTAGGAAACTATTACATGAACTCGGGCAATTGAACAATGAGGTGTGCCCATTAAGAAGCGACACCAAAGCGGCAATCAATATCTCTGAAAATCCAGTACAACATGATCGAACTAAACACGTTGAAGTAAATCGTACTTTATTAAAGAGAAACTCGAAGAAGGAATCATCAGTCTTCCGTTTGTCAGGTCTGAAGATCAGCTAGCTGATATATTGACCAAAGCTACAACGAAACAAATTTTGCAAGTACATTAAACAAGTTGAAAATTGAAAACCCTCCAATTCAACTTGAGGAGGAATGTTAGCAATAGTAAAAAATAGGGGAAGTCACGCTTGTTAGCAATAGTAAAAAACATGATCCCTGAATATCACGGATCATATCTCCACGCATGATCTTCCCATTATTTCTTCTCCTCTATATATTCATGTACTCAAGATATGTTAAATTATTGAATAAAAAACAAGAAACGTTCGATACAAACCTACAAATAGGTTATTCTCATTCTCGGCCTGAAATATTCAGGAGCAATATGAGCATTACATTACTGTTTTTGCTCCATAATCTCGAAGTTCTAAAAAATTTAAAATTTTGGGATTTTATAACTTGGGAATCCTGTATTTCTTTCTTTCAAACGGTCTATTTATAAATTTTTAGAATTATACATGTTATTACATTTCTAAATCAAAATATTTGGGGAAAAACAATAACGTATTCGTTCTATTGTCCCATAATTTAAAAAAATTTAAAAATGCAAGAGTTTAATTCCTGAATTTCTATTTCTAAATCAAAATATTTCGAGAACAACACCAACAACATTTTCATTCTCAGTCCCATAATTTCCAAAATTATAGAAATGCCGGAGTTTAATTTTCGAAGAAATCATCAATACAATAAACGCTCATAGGCCATAGCCATAGCCATAGTCGAGCCCAAAAATGGAATACTTGTCAATTCTCTCCACGAAATTTGACCAGCCGAATCGTTAGATTTAGATTCATTGATTGGATCGGAATTCGGAAATCAGAACATAAAAGCGAATTTCCAATTTCCCACGGACAACAGAGAACAGTGAGCGAAGATGGATCCCAATTCTCTCGTACGTGATGACCAAGCTACACACCTACCATCAAGCGCGCCCTATCTGGCGCCGCTGATGCTTTCGAAGAACCCGCCGGAGGAGGAGCTCAAGCGCTTGGAGCCTTACTTCGAGATCACCGACAGAATGCCCCACCTTACGAACACGAAGCTCATCGCCGCCATGCGGGTCGTTTTGAGCGACGTGGTGCAGACACGGTCCTCGCTCGAGGTTCTCGGGAGACGACCTGATCACGAGACGGTAGAGGCGGCGCGAATCAGGCTATCGGAGATTGAGGTTCACTCATCCCAAGATTAGGAGGAAATTAAGGAGGATATTAAGATTTATAAGGCCGTGCTTTGGCTTGATGAGCAGCACGAAGCGTATGAGAAGATGCTGAGTCTGACGGAGAGGAGATTGGAGAGGATTTACGAAGCAGCTTTGGCGGGAAATGAGGTGATTGAAGAGGAGGCAACTAATGAGGAGGTGTAAATGGATGAAGAAGTAGTGCGGATTTTGAAGGACATGGAATCGGGAAAGGAGATTGAGAAATTGGACTTGTGGGGGAGAAAGTTGAGGATTTTTCCAGAGGCGTTTGGGCAGATGAAGTCCTTGGTTGTGATGAATCTGTCCAATAATCTGCACGAGGTTTGCTTTGCTAGTTGAATTTTTGAATCTTGAGGTAGATTTAGTTGAATGAATTGATTTGGTTTGATGTAATGAATGTGCTTGAATTATTGTTTTGCGATTGCATCTTCTCTTGGTTGAATGTGTTGAGCGATGAGATAGAATGACGTGCTCATGGAAAGTTGCTATTGCCATGTTTTTCCCTTTCATTTAATCTGGGTTCAGGAAATATGGCAAGCATGTGAAGGGGTAATGAGTTTTTCTCTGTTGATAGATGCTGGCTGAAGTACTGCTAAAAGAAACTCTAGGACTCTGGTGAATCTATTGTTTACCTTTGATTGGGCTTGCTATGCACTTGATTGTCTTAGTGCTCTTTATGTACCATTAATACTATTGTTCAGTTGACCCTGAAGAGTTGTTTGGGAACCATAGGACTTTTGTGTGGCTAGCAAGTTGGCAGATATATTTGCTTGAATTCATTCTGCTCATGATTTTGATATTTAGCGTCGATGAAACCATTTAGAAAAATTTGGAAATAGAGCTACGTGTATTCCAAGTTGTAAATCAAGTATTGTTAGTGTTACATTGATTTCAGAGATTTAACCGGCCACTTTTTCTATGGTGCAAAACAGGCGCTACCTGATTCAATTGCTGCATTAGAAAAACTTGAGGAGATCTATCTCCATGGAAATAATTTGGAGTCATTGCCTGATTCCATAGGCCTACTGTTTAAGCTGAAAGTCTTAGATGTCTCAAGAAATAAGCTTAACGGCCCTGCCTGACAGTATTTCTCACTGCCGGTAAAATTCTTGTCGATAGGCAATATAGATTTTACCTGTTGATGTGCTACTGATCCCTCCTGCTTGCAGGCTCTTGGAGGTTTTGGATGCTAGCCTCAACAAACTTACATACCTCCCTACAAATCTTGGACATGAACTGGTGAATCTGAAAAGGCTCTCAATCCACCTTAACAGGCTTCAATCGCTTCCTTCGTCCATTGGTGATATGAAGGCCCTGCGCATTTTGAATGCACATTTCAATGAGCTTCGTGGACTTCCAGAATCAATTGGAAGACTGACAAATCTTGAGATCCTCAATCTCGCCGGCAACTTTAGTAATTTGACTGGACTTCCCGATACGATTTCAGATCTCAACAGCTTGAAAGAACTTGATCTGAGTAAAAACAAGATTCATGCACTCCCCGATACGTTTGGACGTCTTCTGGGTTTATCCAAGCTTAATTTGTCAGATAACCCTCTCAAAGTACCCCCAAAGGAGGTCGTGGCTGAAGGAGTCGAGTCTGTGAAGGCTTATATGGGTGAAAGACGTAAGAACATTGAGATGCAGAAGCAATCAAATGCCTATGCGTACGTGAAAAAGGAGCTGTAACTTCGTTCTTCCAGCATTGCATGAACAAATATTGCATATTGTTTTCTGTTTGATATTGGTCTTTTCAAGTGAATGATACTGGACTGGCCATCAATAATCAGTGTTGAATTTTTTATTTGATGTTATTTTTTACTTAGATTTGGGGGTTACAATGTTCAAAGCTATCCAGAAACAATACCACCATTACACAACAACTTCGGAGCTCTCGCAACGAGAACTTCCCGTATGTAAGTCTTCATCTCAGAAATACGTTTCTCTCTAGCTTCCCGACTGCGAGAGCTTCATATGAGAATCAGTTTAATAACTATGGTTCTTCGAATGCAAGTGTGGCCCTGGGAACCTGCCCCGTCGCCCCCTGCTCTGTGACTCTCTCTGCCGGAGGACTCGCGAGGTATATTGTCCGATGTAGCGCATGATACCAACGGTTCCATCTGAACAGAGAATCAGTTTAATAACTATGGTTCTGGTGAAGGCTTTACCGAGGCACCGACAGAGAATGTATGTCCTGAGGGACCATCTGAACAAGGAGAATGGAAATTAGCTCACGGATCAAAAAGGAAATCGAGCCATAGCAATGAAGCAGCACAATCAGTCCACAAACATCAAAATCACAACAACTACTTTGCCAAGTTGAGAGAGGAGACAATCTCGTTCCGTGTTTCGAACTTCTCATAAAATTGGACAAAATCGGAAATGAAGCCGTTCTTCTCTAAATACAGCCAAGTCAGAGATATATTCTTACCTGAAAACCTGGATAGAATAGGGAAGCGGTACATGTTCGTACGCTTTGCCCCAACAGAGGGCATTTTGCAATTGGAAAACAAACTTAATGGCTTGATGGTTGGATCTTTCCATCTGCGTGTGTCTATGGTCCAATCCAATCTCACTGAAGCTTAGGTGGTGCACGAAGCTGCGAGACAAGATGTAGCCAGTGCCCAATCAACCCTCGGTAAGTCATCCACACCACGGATGTTGTTCGAGCCAAAGCTGGCGGAGCTAGATTGGCTCAAAGTCTGTTTAGTCGAGGAATTGCGTCGGCCTCTATCTCCTGATCAAGCAGCAACAATGCTCCACAAGGCGGGTTACGCGGCTGCACCGGTGGTGCCATTAGAGGGAGGAGAGGTGTTGGTTTGACTCCAATAAGAGACGACAAAGGACTTGTTGCTCGCCGATGAAATGTCTTGGGCGGGGACTGGATCAACTATCTCAGGGATGGGATGTCGCGTAAAGGTGGTGGCCAAGTGGTATGGCTCCGCATCTATGGTACATGATGGCTGTTTTTTTAGTGTTGTGGCTGAAAAACTACCTAAAAAGTATTTTGAATTATACTACACAAGCTAAGGGGTAGTACGTGGAGAGCTCAGGGTCGAATCCACAGGGAAAGGTGATGCATTCTGTACTGTTCTGTTCTGGATTTGTTGCTGTCAAAACATATGAAAAATGGGGGAATTTGTTGTAAATAAATACTGAAAGTGTTTACTGACGAACTAAGGATGAAGTTTATGTGAAATATCAAAGAAGAAACACATTTATGCTGACCTTAAATCCATGAGAACACGCCATTAAACAAACTGGATCCTAGATGCTTTCTATTGTTTTTATTGGTACTTAATGCATGGTTTTTAAGCCACTGCTCCTCTTCTTGCAGTCCTAACTGCTTAACCAGGTAGTTAAACATTCACTCTATAATAAGAGCCACATTAAAATCAATGAAACCTCATTAAGTGTGTGATTCTAAGAGTTCTAACCGAATCCCCTTCCTCTGCACATATGATTTTTAGTTGCTCCTTCAAAGAAATAGACTAACCGCCTCTTTGATTGAAGAAGTTGCTATCAGTTAAGGCTTAAATGAACTAACCGTACATCTAAGTCCCTACTAGCTGTTGGTTCAGTTTTTATCAATTTTGATGGACAATCTAAAAGAACAAAAAAAGAAACATGCACAAGTGTATCAACAAACTTAAAATCAATACCAATATCTTGTCTTTTTGGACCTAAACCACACCAATTTGTCTAGGCAGTCTCAGGATATGCAGATCAGCAGAAGAATGATGGATTTAGCCGAGCATAATTGGAAGCAACAACCAAGTTTCAGCAAACAGAATCATAGTGGAACAATCTTCTCCAATTTGATGCAGATTTTCTGCACTCTTTATTTCTGAAACTTTTGAAGGAAAAGTACAATGTTTTTTACCCTTTTCACCTCTCTATCTTATAAACAGAAAACTACCCAAAAACATATGAGATAGGAAGGGCAACAAATCCCTTGAAAGTAGGAATCTCCAGGACAATGGATAAGAAAGTTGTTCCAATCTGTTTTGACTGAATTTTGTTCAAAATTTTCCTTGAACGTGTCATGTATTTCTCTGTCTGTAAGTTGTATAGCGGCACGTGCAAGGAAACCCTTGAAAACTTATAGAGAAAATCGTGATCTTTAGCAAAACAACAAAATTGTCAAAATAGAATTTTTGTCTGCTTTGCAGGCTGGTTGAGTTCATCACTTCCCGGATTTTTCCTGAACTTCTGGTCTGCTGAAATCCATGTTTCAGAGCTTCAGTGTGTACCCGAACTGCATGTGAACATTTGTCTTTAGGTGGATCATGATGAATAACTCTGATGCACTTATGGTAGTCCTGGAAAATACTTCACGATCAGCTTCGCTCTGTTGCTCTTTCTTTCTATTTTCTGTAGACCGACTTTTCTGCTTTCTTGTTTGCAGCTTCTGATTTTTGTCATTTTGACTCAAATGCTCATTCCTTGGATGATAATGGACCTGAACTTGAGCAGCAGTGGGATGAAATCAGCAAGATCAACAGGATCTTAGACTTTTGAAACACATTGGAGTAGAAGCACTAGAATGAGCACTCTTTTGTGGTTGCACTTGATCTTCTTCATGAGATCCCTGACAATATGATTGTAGCAGCATTAAATAGTAGAGAATGTGATCTTTTTAGTTGAATCCATGGATCACACCAGGCTGCAAAGATGAAGGCATAAACACTGCAAATTGTTAGAAGAATAGCAACAATTCCTACATTGTTTTTATGAGCAAAAATGTTGCTATCATCAGCCTGCTCACCTTATAATATCGAAGTCAAGAGATTTTTGTGGTAGTCCATAAGCAAAGACTTAATGATTACTACAGCAGTGATCTACTGACCTTCAACTATGCAGCCAGCCATATAATTATGGCTATAGGAGTCTTTACTGAAATAGTTAGCACATCTCATCTTGTTCACCTTATAACATCATAGTCCTTTGATTGTTTCCCCCTACTTCGCTCCTTTTCAAACTGATCCTATTCTAAATCTGGAAAAACCGAAAGTTGTTTGGGAAAGGATTGAAAATTTGGAGAAATTTTATCTCATTTTCTAAGGCTTAAAGTGTCGAGCTAACACTCATTTATTCACATATAAAGTTATACATTTAGGTGTATAGGCCTCAAGAGAAGTGGTGGTGTGGACTACTCTAGAGGGTGACATTTGAATACCTCAAAGGAAGGAGCCTACTTGCAAGGATGGGAGATTCTTCAAGAGGTATAAACTTTTCGAACTCCCTTGAACTCTAAGTTGTGTAAATTAGCAAAGATCCATGGTCAAATGATCTCTGTAAGTTTTGTTATGCATGCTTAACACATACTTATGTTTATGCTTCCGCACGTATTTTGCATAATGACACGTAGTGTAGCATTCAGAGATCTTACAAGTGGTATCAGAGCCATTTGGCTAATTCTTAAATTTTTTCAAGGCTTATTACACAACTTATGTTAAATGACAAAGGGTGCATGAATGAGTTAATGTGTATACATGTGTTTCTTGAAAGATTTGCGTCACGAATCTTAAGATTTTGTTTTGACAAAAATTTGGAAATTTTGAGGACAAATTGTTGTAGTGGCTACATGCACGGTTTGGATCCTCCGTGATGTTGTAGAAGCATAAGTAATTGCTAAAAACAATTGGAGGTTAAGCCTTGAAAAGGTCCCCAAAAACCGTAGCCTAAAGATGCAAGAATTGTTCTTGCATGCTACTTCAAGTTCAAGAATATGTTGTATGTATTGATTCTTTGTAGTATTTTAACTTTACATGCTTCATTTAATTTTGAATTAAATACGATGCATGGTGGTTGATCATGGACTAGAGCCCAATAGGATTGTGCTTATTGTAATAATTGTTATTACTTTAATTCTTGGTTGAATGGATGTAATAGTTACATAGGTATTCAAAATATGGTTTGCATGCTATGTCTTGCTTTAAAATCTTGATGTAATTCTTTTCACATCTTACTCCCCCCAAATGTAACTTGAATAATGTAATTTTGTATTAGTCTAGTGGGAGGAAAATTGTGAGAGTTAGGTTAAGAATTAATTAACTCAAGAAAAGGAAGTAACCATATGTCTCAGCTCTATCTTGTTACAAAGTCTATCCAAGTCTATTGCATTAAGGCCCTTGGTGAGGCAATCAACAGTCTTCTCTTTAGTAGCCACATGTCTTAGCTCCAGAAGCCCACTAGTTAGCTTCTCTTTGATGAAAAATCTGTCAATCTCCACATGTTTGGTTCTATTATGTTGGACTGGGTTATTGACAATATTGATAGCTGACCTGTTGTTACTCCACAACTGTATCTATGCTCCCTCAACCATCTTCAAATCTGTCAATAAGGACTTCAAACACATCATCTTAGCAACACTTAGAGCCATAGTTTTGTACTCTGCTTTAGCTGTAGAGCGGGCAACAATGAATTATTTTTTACTCATCCAGGAGACCAGATTGCCTCCTACAAACATGCATCGTTCAGATGTGGACTTCCTGTAAACAGCACAGCTAGCCCAATCTGAATCACAATATCCCTCAATGCTTATATGCCCGTTTTTCCTAAAGATCAATCCATTTCCCGGTGCACTCTTCAAGTATCTCAGTATCTGGTACACCACATCCATGTGACCCTTTCTCGGGTCATGCATATACCTGCTCACCACACTAACAACAAATGAGATGTCAGGTCGGGTGTGACTCAGGTATATCAACTGTCCAACCAATCTCTGATATCTTTCTCTATCCACCGACTCACAAGCATCAACACTCAAATTCACCTTCTGCTCGATAGGTACCTTGACACGTTTGCAACCTAGCATGCCTATCTCCGTGAGCAAATTCAAAACATACTTCTTTTGGGATAACACTATCCTCTCTGGTTCTCGAGCTATTTCGATCCCAAGGAAGTATTTTATCTATCCCAAATCATTTACCTCGAACTCTTTCTCTCATACCTCCACGACCATGTCTGCTCCATCTAGATTTTGTCTATCTCCTCGGTCTAGGATAAGACCTCATCAAATTGCCTATCTCTTCATACTGTAAATAAGTACGAGTCTCGTCATGGACACTCACATCATGAGCGGTAGGAGAAGACATACTCATCCCTTGAATCAATCTAATCAAAGCATTCAGAGTCTCAGGACTGAGCTTACCCAGAGCTTCCAATCCATCTTTCTCTTCCTTCTCTCCCATCATCGCACTCAACTACAATCACAATACCAAGCAACAAGCCATAACAACAAACAAGGCCTTCAATCCTTCACACAACAATCATTAATCTACTCAACAATCCAATCCAATCCACAAACGGTATCAACCCAAACATCTACAACACTCAACAAGCAACCTCAACAATCAACAAGCTAATCGCCAATATCCACACTCCACCACAATCAACAACCATCATCATGCCTAATTGGACATCCAAGTTTAGGCAATTCACATCAATCCACGCACAAATACTCCAACTTATCCACTGAAACATAAGTATTCATTAAACGGCACAACATTAACGAAAATTGATTTGACGGATGTGCCAGGCTATCGATTTGGAAGATTCTGATTTTCTAATAATTTTTTGGCAGCGGCATATGGGCCAGTGGCGGTGGCGCGTGGAACTTTCGGCGAGGTGCGTGCGGGTGCGTGGGGCCACGAAATGCAGCAGTTTTGGTCTCCCTGTTGTCGTAGGCGCTGTAGATGCCGCCTACCTAGCGTACGCACAAAGATACAACACAATAGTGGTGGTCAGTCACGAATGATCAAAAATTGGGGCTTTCTAGCGGTGGACTCGACCGTAATAGCCTGGGTCGGGATGTGATGGTCCTGGCCATGGGTTCCGGCAGCGACGCGGCAGTGGCAAGATTGAGAAATTAGGGTTTTCCCTTTTTGGTTCCGATACCAACTTCAAAATGACCAAACTTGTTTTCATTAGGTTTATTTACACTATATATATAACTTGGACACAAAAGTGGCCCAAGTCCACAATACACATAACCTAACCTAACTCAATAAACCAACATTATTCATTTAAAAGAATGGAACCTTTTCCAAATAAATTTCAATGTGCAAAGTTGAGTAGATAATTCCATATGCTTGTTGGGAATATGTCTTGCAAGCCCATAAAGATTGACTTTATTCGGAATATTAAATGACGTAATTTAATATACAACACCCAGAAATGCAATTACTAATCCTGTTGAAGCCAATGTCGAGGTGTCAAATTCCCATATATCACACTGTTAGTATAGAGAATGTCTTGACGATGGAAGCAAGGGAATAAAGATCAATTGGCAGTTCCATGGAACTGGCAAACTGGACAAGGGGCGCAGAGAGAATTTTGCCTGTCTAACATTTACTTTTATCTTGGTTTCGTCATCCAAGCATAGTTGGATTCATTATTATCGAAGCAGTGAAGTCGATGGATAGTGTAACTTGCTAACCAAACAGATATTTTATGGATGTTGAATTAAATCAAATCAAGCAGATGCTAGATAGATATTTTTACTTACTCGGCTCCTAAAATACCAGCAGCCAGTCCAAGCGTAGCACAACCACAGCCAAAATCTGCCACCACATTGTCCCTCACATCCCCAAATGATGTATCCTCCTAAATTAGGCTAAAGATAAAGTCTTTAATAAATCCGTTATAAAGTATTACAGTACCAAAACTACTTACAATCACAAGTGCACCATTTTAGCATATGGGGTGATTGGCATCCGCGATAAGAAACTGAAAAATGGTTGTGATGAACGTACAGGAAAACCTTCAACTTTTACAGTGTAAATAAGCCGAGATGCGATATGGGGTCCGGTAGGATATTATTCCAGTTCAATCTGTTGTGATATAAAAGAATTCTGTTATACAACCACACTCCAAACTGCCTGCAATTTACAAGACAAAGAAGAGAATATTCTTAACAATATAGTCACGGTGATAGGGTGAAAAGCAGAGACCTTTGGGGTTTCAAATGTTGAAACGAGCCAAGAATGCTCTCTACTCTTAACTGCTTCATCCTCATCTTCAGTAAGAAGCAGCTTAGTAGAGTTCTGAACAAAAGAAGCCCTAATTACGACGCCAAACTCTGCTCCAGACTAGAGATGATCTCAATTTTCCTATAGCCTCGACTCGAACCATGACAATAGTAATACATTTCTTCTTCCAATTTCAATTATCTTCCACAGTTTGATATTTTTATCATTTTTTAAGATTTTTTGAATATAATTTTGAGATCCAAACGAATAGATGCCATGTCACGGTATTGTGGCTGTGCGTCATTGGGAACGTTTCACCAAGAACACTTGCAATTGTAAATGGTTTAGACCAAAACAATCAAAATCAACATGTTTTCAGAGCTAAGGGCGGACACGGGATTAGGCCAGCCCGGGCCCGGGTCTGGGGTCTCCCTGGGCCTAAATAATTGGTGCATTCATAAAATTATTCACAGGCATGAACCAGATTGTATAAACGTTTGATGAATAATAGAAATGATTTAGAAACGTAAAGAATATTGAGATGGGAAAAAGGACAAGAGAGTAAGGTTTGAAGGGGAGATTGCAATCAATCAAATGCGAACCGGACAAGAAAGGAAAGGGTAATCATGAAAAAAATAAACAAGGCGAGCCACGGTACACCCAATGTGTGCTTTTTTTCTTACAAAAAGTTTACAAAAAACTTTCCTGAGTTTGAATCTTGCCCCACAAGGCTCAATTACGTACACACCGTGGGACCGTAGCTAAAGAAAGTATAACAGGCAGTAGCTTCAGTTCTTGAGGATTACTAACAGTTTTGGGTAAAGAAAGTATAACAGGCAATGTAGAGTTTTGCATATTTTTTAAGCCTAACGAAAATAATTTAAACAAGGAAAATATAAAAAGAAAGGAAGAAAGGAAATAAAGAAGAGAGGACACAAAAGACAAAGGTTCTCAGACGCAGAAACTTTTTTGTTGGTCAAATAGATTTCGTACGTTTTGTTGAAGCAACTCCTAGATGAATAGAATAGAAGTTGAAGACAAAATAGACTAATAATGTCAATTAAATTTATACGTTAGTTACTAAACTCTACTACCTAATTAGATTTAGGGATAATTATTTAATTATACATTAATTACTAAACTCTAATTCCTCTCTATAAATAGTGCTTAGTATGCTTATTTACTAACACCAGTATTCATATGATCATGTGTTGAGACCCAAAAACATATATACAGTTTCTCTTGAATTATTGTTTTATCATCTGTGAAGACGGAGATATGAGTATATAGATTACAAGGAGACTCTCGTAGACTCCTGGTTCGTGTTTGTGGATTACAAAAAAACTTTGGTAAATTTTTATTCTTGTTCGTAATATAATCAACCGAAATATTACGTTATTATACGCTTCCGCATTGAAAGGTATGATTCGTTTGTATTTAGTTTAACTATTAAATCCGTTCTAATTAGGTCTATAGTGGTATCGGTACTAGTTTCGGATTTGATTAAATTCATTCTTGATTATGTTCGATCGATTATATATTAATCTGTGTGATTATCTTGCAATTATTTATTTGTTGATCAATTCTGAATTATTCGATCTCGGATTAAAAGTTCTAAGATAATGAATTTTTCTAGAGTCAATTAATTAATGAAAATTTTGTTAACATGTTAATAGCAATTATTTGATGAAAACAAAATCAATTATTTTGTTAGGATCAATTATTTGATGAAAACAGAATCAATTATGGAGACATGTCCATAATTGAACAACGCAACTTTAGCCAGTATATTCTCAATTAAGTTGGGGTCTGGGAGTCTGATGTACGCGTCTTTACCCTTATAATTATACAAAGAGGTCGTTTCCGTTTCGCGACCCAGGCGGGTATCGATCCCTGGGCCTCACAGTTGTGAGGTGTAGTTGCTAACCACTTGAGCTACCAGGACATGTCCATAATTGAAAAGAGATAATATTAAAATATTTTAATTCTTTTTTT
>JAOWBN010178549.1:1949-17447 GCA_028565015.1 Pinguicula moranensis
GTTTTCATTGCCTTGATCTCCTTACCTCTCATATCTACATCACTCGCTATGCTCGTTTTGATGAAACCTGTTTTCCTTATCAGCACTCCTCTCCCCTTCCATCTTTTTCTGATATGGATATCTCTGTTTTTCTTGAACCTCCTAAGTTTGTTGTCCCTTTTGATACACCGCCTTCGCCACCCTCTCAACCCGTACTTCCTTGTTCCATTCCATCTGTCCTCCCATTCCCCCGGCAGCCTCTCCATTAGACCCTTCCTTCTCGGATAATACCTCTTCCTCTCTTGAGTCATCTACAGCTCCTTTACAACATCCACCTGAGCCCACTCCCCTTACTCTCCCTTTACCTCATGTTGGCTCTCATCCCATGGTTACTCGACCTCGAGCTGGTGTTTTTCGTCCAAAGATTATTGTTGACTATTGTGATGTGGTTCCACCCGGTTTTCTTACTGTTCTTATGGCTTCTACTGAGCCTCGTGGCTTTCGGTCTGCTGCCAAGCATCCGGCTTGGGTCTCTGCTATGGATGAAGAAATTGCTGCTCTTCACCAGAATCATACCTAGGAGATTGTCCCTCGTCCTCCTCATGATAATGTCATTAGCTCCAAATGGATCCTTCGTACGAAGTATCTCGCTGATGGCTCTGTTGAAAGGCTAAAAGCTTGTCTCGTTGCTCGTGGTTTTAGTCAGATTCCTGGTCTGGATTACTTTGATACCTTTTCTCCAGTTGTCAAAGCCACTACTGTTCGTGCTGTGCTTTCTATTGTTGTCTCTCATCGCTGGCCTCTTCGTCCGTTGGATGTCAAAAATGCCTTCTTGAATGGCACTCTCACTGAGGATGTTTACATGGAGCAACCACCTGGTTATGTTAATCCCCTCCATCCTGATTATGTCTGTTATCTCAAGAAGGCCATCTATGGTCTCAAACAGGCCCCTCGGGCTTGGTTTGAGCGCTTCAGCACCTTTATTCTCACTCTTGGTTTTCTATGCAGTAGGGCTGATACCTCTCTATTCACTTTCACTCAGGGGACAACTGTCATCTATCTTCTTCTTTATGTTGATGACATTATTGTCACTGGCACCAGTATCTTTCTCTTGGATCGACTAATCTCTTGTTTGCATTCGGAGTTTGCTCTTAAGGATCTCGGTTAGCTTACTTATTTTCTTGGTATTGAAGCAACTTCTCTGGATGATGGTCTCTTTCTCAGTCAGATGAAGTATGCTCGTGATATTCTTGGTCGGGCCCAGCTTCTTGACAGTCGACCTGTCACTACTCCGATGGCTGTCTCTCATTATCTCTCCTCTGCAGGTGAACCATTGTCTGATCCTACTTTGTATCGCTCATTGGTGGGGGCGCTTTAGTATCTCACCATCACTCGTCCTGACTTGACCTATGCTGTTAATTCTGTCAGTCAATACATGCATGCTCCCACCGATCTTCACTTTCATGCTATAAAAAGGATTCTCCGTTATATTTGTGGTACTTTATCTATGGGTCTTCGCTTCACCGTTTCTGAGGTTCCTGGTTCTGTTCTTGCCTGTCCCGATACTCGCTGCTCTACTTCCGGCTATGCCATATTCCTTGGTGATAATTTGGTTTCTTGGAGTGCTAAGAAGCAACCCACTATTTCTCGCTCTAGTTGTGAAACTGAATATCGTTCCCTTGCTACCGCTGCTGCTGAAGTTCTCTGGTTACGACATCTTCTCCAAGATCTTGGCGTCCCTTTACCTCGGCCCCCCGTTCTTTTCTGTGACAACAAGAGTGCTATTTTTCTAAGCACCAATCAAGTTGCTCACAAAAGGGCCAAGCATGTGGAACTTGACTATCATTTTATTCATGAACAGGTACTTGGTGGCACTATCAGTACTCATTTTGTCCCTTCCCAGTATCAAGTTGCTGATTTATTCACCAAGAGTTTACCTCGCGAGTTCTTTGAATTCTTTCGTTCCAAGCTTCACGTGGTCTACAATCCCACGCTTAGCTTGCGGGGGGTGTTAGCCCTATAAGTGACGTATCCAGCCCAAGATCAAATAAAGAAAGCCCAAGAAGCATTGAAGATGATACAGACAAATCAAACGGGAACCTCGGTTGGGCACATGATCTGTTCAGAGTGCCAACCTGTGTCTCAGAGAACAATCATTCAGATGAAATCAATACAAAATAGAGAAGTAGCTAAAATAGTAAAATCCAGAATCATCTCATCGGCTCTATTTATGTTCTCAAAGAACAAGGTTGTAACTCATTAAAACAAGAAGAATGTTTTCATGCAGAATGTTTTCAATTCATACTTCTACAATTCTCTAACAATCACGACACAAACACACATCACAAATTATGAAGAACATCAATTTAACTTACATCTTCATGGTATCAGAGCCAGCACCAGAAGCTTCAAAGTGCTCCTCATTCCTCTCTGCTTTGCTGCACTATCCTTAAGCCCTCAGTTTCTATCATGGCACCATCAGATTTTCCTCTCACTTATGCTGAATTCTCCCACTTAATCACTGCTAAACTTACTCCTCATAATTTTCTTTTTTGGCGCACTCAAGTCCGCTCCTTGCTGCAGAGACATGGCCTTCTTTCCTATGTTGATGGCTCTCAGACTGAACCTGTTGAACGAGATCCAACTGATATTGCAAAAGTGAATCCTGCCTACACTCAATGGCAAGCTTATGACCAACAATTATACAGCCTTCTCATCTCGTCTCTCACTGATGCGGCCTATGGAGTTCTTACTGGGCAGCTAACATCTCGTGGTGTATGGAGCAAACTAGAGCAGGAGTTCAGCAGCTCTGGTCCGTCTCAGGAGCTTGGTCTCCGAGACTCTCTCCAGCAACTTCAACGAGGAAATTCTTCTCTTAAAGAGTATGCTCGAGAATTTTTCCAGTTGTGTGATCAACTGGCCTCTATTGGTCGTTCTGTGACACCATTCGACCAATCTCATTGGTTTCTTTGTGGATTAGGTCCTGATTTCGCAACCTTTGTTGGATCACAATTATCCTTAAACCCGTTGCCCCCTGTACGCGATATCCTTGCCTGTGCTGAGAACTTCCATGCTCTCTACAGCCGCACTATCACTCCGACTACGACGTATGCCTTTGCCACTGTCACCCCTTCCATTTCTCAAACCCCTGCTTCTTCTAACTCTCCGAACCATCAGCCCCCTCCACACCACTCGTCATCATCTTCCAACTACCCTCCTGCGTCAATCTCACCATATTCCCCTCTTTCAATTCCTTCTCCATTCATGACCGTACCAACTAGTCAAACCTATTATCCACCTCCTTTCTCCTACCCCTCTTTGGCCCCACCTTCTTCCCAATTCTCTCATCTACCTTCATCTCAGCCTTCGTTCTTCAATCCATCGGCCTCTGGACTTCCGCCTCGTGGCCCTGACTTTTCTCGCGGCCGTGGCCGTGGGCGAGGGAATCGCGAGCCTCGTTGTCAAATATGCCGTGAATACGGCCATTATGCAGACAATTGCAGAATCCGCTACTCTTCGGTGAAGTTCAGTGACATAGCTCAGGCGAATTTGGCGGCTGTTGGTTCTTACAGTCCCGCCGGACATGGATTTGGGCAGTCTGGTGTGTTTGCTGGTTCGACGGGATTTCCTGGTCTTTCTTCTGGGCCTAATTTATGCTATGCGCAGAATTCTCCAATGTCTATTCACACGGCAGTCCCTGGTGGATCTATGGGCCAAGTCTCCAATGGGTATTTTTCTGGTGGGCCGCATGGAGCCATCCAGCCCACTCAGCATGGCTTCCTGTTGCCAGGTTCTGCCCAGCTAGCAAATTCTGGCTTTTCATCTGGGTCACTGCCAATACAGGCCCACTCGGCCCAGAATCTTATTCCGGCCTCCCCTGTAGCTGATGCCCCTCCCGGGCCTCCACTTCAATTTGGGTCAATACCTCCGCCTTGGTTCGTTGGCTCCTCCGGACATGCTCCATCATCTATGGGCCCTTATCCTCCGGCACCCATGGCGTCTCCTGCTGTCAGTTATTGTGGTTCGTCTGTGTCTGATTGGTACATGGACACCGGTGCTTCGGAGCATATGACACCCACTCCCACTGCTCTTGATAATCTTACACCTTACAAGGGTAAGGCCTGTGTCATTGTTGGTAATGGTACATCTCTTCCTATTACCCATGTTGGTAATGCATCCACTGATTCCTTGTCTTTACTTGATGTTTTTGTTGTCCCTTCTCTTACAAAAAATCTTTTATCTATCAGTAAATTAACTTCTGATTTTTTTCTTGCCATTACATTTATTGCTCATTGCTTCGTAATTCAGAGTCGTCACACGGGACAGGTGGTGGCTACCGGTCGGCGTGATGGTGGACTGTATGTGCTAGATCGTTGCATCCCTGCCTTTGTCTCTTCCCTGTCGGTATCTCATCTTCGTCGCCCCTTTGATTTATGGCATGCTCGCCTCGGTCATACGTCCACATCTGTGATATCTTTGTTAGGACGTCAGGGTCGTATTTTGCTTACCACTTCCCCTGTATCCCATATTTGTTCTTCTTGTGAAATGGCCAAAAGTCATAGATTACCTTTTGTACCCACTAATAAGTGTGCCCCCCGGCCACTTGCATTGATACATTGTGATCTTTGGGGTCCTTCCCCTGTATTATCTATGACTGGTTATCGTTATTATGTGATCTTTATTGATGACTATTCACGTTTCACTTGGTTTTATCCGTTAAAACAAAAATCGGATTTTCATGCTACCTTTCTTCACTTTCATGCGTTTGTTGAAAAACAATATTCTTTCACCATTCAACAATTTCAAAGTGATAATGGTACTGAATTTACAAATCACCGTTTTCAACATCTTCACACTCATGGCATTCATCATCTCCTTTCTTGTCCATACACTCCTGCTCAAAATGGTCGTGCTGAGCGTAAACATCGTCACATTACTGAAATGGGCCTTACTCTTATTTTTCACTCCAATATGCCCTTGTTCCATTGGGTCGATGCCTTTAGCACTGCGGTCTACATCATCAACCGGTTACCATCACCTCTCCTCTCAGGTACATCTCCTTTCGAATTACTCTCTAGTTTTACACCCCGTTATGATCACTTTCACCCCTTCGGCTGTCGTGTTTTTCCTTGTATTCGTGATTATACTCCTCACAAACTTGCTCCTCGCAGTTTGCCTTGTGTATTTCTTGGATACAGCTCTTCCCATAAAGGTTTTCGTTGCCTTGATCCTCTCACCTCCCGTATCTACATCACTCGTCATGCTCGTTTTGATGAAACTTGTTTTCCTTATCATCACTCCTCTCCCCTTCCATCTGTGTCTGATCTAGATATCTCTGTCTTTCTTGAGCCTTCTGAGTTTGTTGTTTCTTTGGCTACACCGGCTTCGCCATCCTCTCAACCCGTACCTTCTTGTTCCATTTGTCCATACATGCCCCTGGCAACCTCTCCATTAGAACCTTCCTTCTCGGATAACACCTCTTCCTCTCCTGAGTCATCTCTAGCTCCTTTACAACATCAACCTGAGCCCTCTCCCTCTACTCTACCTTTACCTCCTGTTGGCTCTCATCCCATGGTTACTCGTGCTAAAGCTGGTATTTTTCGCCCTAAAATTATTGCTGACTATTGTGATGTGGTTCCATTGGGCCTTCTTACCGCTCTTATGGCTTCTACTGAGCCTCGTGGCTTTCGGTCTGCTGCCAAGCATCCAGCTTGGGTCTCTGCTATGGATGAAGAAATTGATGCTATTCACAAGAATCATACTTGGGAGCTTGTCCCTCGTCCTCCACATGATAATGTTATTAGCTCCAAATGGATCTTTCGTACGAAGTATCTCTCTGATGGTTCTATTGAAAGGCTAAAAGCTCGTCTTGTTGCTCGTGGATTTAGTCTGATTCCTGGTTTGGATTATTTTGACACATTTTCTCCAGTTGTCAAGGCTACTACTGTTCGTGTTGTGCTTTCTATTGCTGTCTCTCGTCACTGGCCTATTCGTCAGTTGGATGTCAAAAATGCCTTCTTGAATGGCACTCTCACTGAAGATGTCTACATGGAGCAACCACCCGGTTATATTAATCCCCTCCACCCTGATTATGTCTGTCATCTCAAGAAGGCTATCTATGGTCTCAAACAAGCGCCCCGGGCTTGGTTTGAACGCTTCAGCACATTTCTTCTCACTCTTGGTTTTCTCTGCAGTCGCGCTGATACCTCCCTATTCACATTCACTCATGGGACTACTGTCATCTATCTTCTTCTTTATGTTGATGACATTATTGTCACTGGCACCAGTATCTCTCTCTTGGATCGCTTAATCTCTCGTCTGCATTCGGAGTTTGCTCTTAAGGATCTCGGTTCGCTTACTTATTTTCTTGGTATTGAAGCAACTTCTCTGGATGATAGTCTCTTTCTCAGTCAAATGAAGTATGCTCGTGATATTCTTGGTCGGTCCCAGCTTCTTGACAGTCAACCTGTCACTACTCCTATGGTTGTCTCTCACTATCTCTCCTCTGCAGGTGAACCATTGTTTGATCCTACTTTGTATCGCTCATTGGTTGGGGCTCTTCAGTATCTCACCATCACTTGTCCTGACTTGACATGTGCTGTTAATTCTGTCAGTCAATATATGCATGCTCCCATAGATCTTCACTTTCATGCTGTCAAACAAATTCTTCGTTATATTCGTGGTACTTTATCTATGGGTCTTCGCTTCACCGCTTCTGAGGTTCCCGTTTGATTTGTCTGTATCATCTTCAATGCTTCTTGGGCTTTCTTTATTTGACATTGGGCTGGATATGTCACTTATAGGGCTAACAGTCACCACTGACCCCTCCATCTCCACTGCCTAGACCTTAGCCATCATTTTCACTTAATCAAATTCCCCCATCTTGGCTTGACCCATTAGTCCAACTTGCAACAAGTTCTCCAACATTAATACCATCACCCCAAGCCTCAATTTTTTTTATTGCTTTTTCATGCAATGTAACCGCTGCAAGTGACATGTTTGAGGTGTCAAGACTTGGTAATTTATTCACAGAGCGGAGCCAAACTTTTCTAGAGTCTCTCTTACTCTTCTCAGTTTGCACGAATGATTTTGTAATTAAATTCAATTGGAAATTCATATTCTTCAATTGCTAGCCATAATCAACTTGCCCATTTGTGGAGGCCTCTAGTCAACCTTTTTGCTGTCCCCATTGAGCGTACCCTGAAGGGTGCTTCCATGGCAGCCCATGTGAAGTCTTTTTGTTGACTAGGCAATACCCTATCGGTGTTTGTGAGGCTACATTTGAATTTCTCACCTGTAATATACAAGCAAGTTCATAATCGTCCAAACGGTGGTGAATCGACTGAAATCTCAGAGCTTGGCTAGAAATTCAGAGATCGAACCCTGCTGGTAACGCAAACCTCATGGCCACGATCGCGGGCCTTGGCCCGAGTAATACCCGATCATGGAGGGGATCGGTAGCCCATGATCCCAAGGGATTAATCGGAACGTCACCTGAAGTGATCCCGGATACCCTCGATTATCCCAAAAAAAGCTATAATAATTTGTTTAGTAAGAAACTTACCGCTCCCCCACTTCGGGATTACCTTCAAGAGTCTTCAAGCATGCTTGAATTTGAACTCTTCACCTTCTAGACGGTGGTAGGTTGCTCGTGCTTGATCCAAGTCATCAACTACAATGTTGGGAGAAAATACGAGTGTAATGAACACTAAATTTCTAGACCGCAACGCTTATGAGACCATATTTCTTTCTCATGGCATCTAGGCTCTTAGACTCTTTACTCCCACATTTAAAATCGTAGTATCCTTAATTCTTTTTCAGAAATCCCCACTAGTTTGGGAGTTACCAATAATGGTATCATTTGAGGTGTTTACATAAGCGAAGATCACAAACTCCTCCGCCGAACTACCCCATCTTTCTTTCTTCTTAGGAGGTTGGAATGAAGACATATCGAATCTATAGAAGAGTGAAAGAGTTTTATTTGTAGAAAGAGAATTATAAGTTGTATGTATTGAGTGAGAGGGGGTATTTATAAGATGCATTGGATTCTCATTCCTCCCCATTAGCAATGTCACTCAATGCATTGAACAAGCACTCATTGTCTTATTTTTCTCGCCTTTAATTTTCTAGAAACTCGAGGTGCATTGGATTCTCATTCATCTCCGTTACCAATGCCACTCAATGGCATTGGACAAGCATTCATTGTCTAGTCTTTTTTACCTTTGAGTTTTTTAATATTATTATCGTGTTATTTATAAATATTATAATATCATAAATTATTTATATGATTGATTTTAATAACTTATTACTAAAAATTTATATATATAAATATTATGTAATTGAAGGCAATAAATAATAATTTAAAATATATAAATAAATATAATAATGATGACATGGGACTTGGATTACCTGACCATTGTTGTGACAGTGCAGAGCCCAAATAACCTTTGAATATTAAGCATTATTGAAGAAGATTTAACAGTTCAACTTCAAATTAGACTAAAATTGCATTGGTGGTGTTGTATTCTATGATATATTTCTAATTTTGTTGGCTGGAGGGGCCTGTCTGAATCTGAGTCTGAATGGTTAGCTGGGTATTTAGTATACTTTATGGTTTGACTTTGTGCATAAAAAAAGACTAGTATGCCTGTGAGGTAAGGGTTATCCAATGACGGTGCCACAGATATATTTGATCTTCTATTAATATATGAATTGATTCAGTTTTGTGCTGTGCACTCGTGATCATCTACATCAAGATTCCAATGTCCAGGCTCTACTTTGATGACCCTAACTAAACATGATTGTGATGTTCCAACTAATACACACAGACCAGATGAGTTGATGAAATTTGACTAGTTAAGAGTGTCCATTATTTTTATTGAAACGTGTGGCCCAGCCCCAGAATCATGTTTCAATCTCCTTGGGATCAGAAAATTTTCTCTAATTTTCCTATTTGGTGATTTGATTTTAGTACCCCAAATCACTCTCCCTCTGCCACTTCTCTATAAATACCATACAGAAGCCAGAGTCTTTAACCTGCAAGTGCAAACTTCTCTTTTCACTCTCTTGGATCTGATAAGAGCTTCAAAAGAATGTCATTTTCAAAGAGTTATTCATACTCGAAGCTCGAATACGATGATCCGGAAGAGGCGAAACACCGCAGGGCGCGGTTCTTGATTTGCAAGTCGATGAAGAAAGTTGATAGCATGAGTAGGCCATCTTGGCTGAGAGTGAAGGTTTTCAAGGTGAAGATGAAGATTGGGAGGAGGCTGAAGAAGCTGAGAAAGGGTTTCTCTTCATCTATTTTTTCTGCAAAAGTTGATTTCACCAGGCAAATTTCCTGCGTGATGAAATCTTGCAGGTTTTTGGTGTATCCCAAACAGGGTGCAGTGGTTGATTAATGCCCTACCACGAAGATTTTGAAAGTTGTTTGCTTTTCGTCTCTTGGTTTGTTTATGAAACAAGAATGAATGAACATTATTGGATGGACGGTGAAGGAGTATATTGATTTTACAGTCATGATAATAGGAATCATGTTGGGATTTCGTCCGATTTTAACTGAAAACTTAGATTAAACAGTAAAAATGTTGGATGGAAGATAAATAAACAAATAAACAATTGAAAAATTGAAAAATTGAAAAAGGGACAGGTTAAGGCCTGTGATTCACCGGATCCTTGGATTCCGGCTAGTCCACGTTGAGCTTCGGAATCGGCTATTGTAGCTATTATTTCTTCACAAACACAGACAAGATTCCAAGTAGAGCCACCACATATACAAAATCTTCCTAAAGAGAAGATTCACCACGGCACAAGTGCCCGAACGTGACAATATGTCACCGAATTCAATCACACACAACAAGGAAATACAAAATGGCAACAGATCTCGAACGGAATGTCAAGAAGTCTAGAGAAATCTCAGAGAAATCGAGAGAGAGAGAGAGAGAGTCACAAGATGAATCGTCAAAAGTAAGTTAATGTGGTATTTTTCCGATTTTATACGCTATCAGTGTCTTCAATCTCAACCGTTGATGGGTCTAATCGTACGTCCATTAGTAACTCATTTTCTCAGCCATCCGATTTTATTTAGATCGGATGGTTCTTCTTTGTCGCTCTCATCGATGGACCATCAACCGTTGGATCGCAGTAGTCGACGAATGTCCAAGATTGCATCGTTAATGCTGTGTGCGTGTCTCGAGGCACCACCAAATATCAGCCGTCCGATCCGATTGAACATGAGCGGCTTGGATTTGTCACGACAGTCGATACACAGCTTTTACCCGCAGTCGTCCGATGGAGTATTAGACATGCGACTCATATTTCTTCTCATGGCAAGACGGACAAAGCATCTTGGCCTTGGGATTTGAATTACAGATTAGTGGTCCAGATTTAAACAAATGTAATGAATACAGCCGCATGATCAACTAGAAATCAACATCCCGGATTATAACACCTAAGGGTTATTTTTGTAACTTCATTTCTTCAACAAATCCAATTCAATTAGTAGATTGGTGATTCAAAAGAGACAAATAATCGGTGATAACCGCATGATTTTGCAAGTTATTCACGTACCTGCATAGTAACTCCGAAAAAGTTATCACTCCGATTTTCGACGAATTGGGTTATCACAATTTTGTCCAGTTTCAAAATTACTAAATATCCTAGTATTTCACATCATATTTACGATATATGTCACAATTAGTGTTCTATAATATATACATTGGGTTTGCTAGTAGCTTAATAAATTTATGTTGCATTTTAATCTCCATTTATGCTCCCCACACATATGGGAGAAAAAAAGAAACAAAAAAGAAATAGTTAATCATGAAATAAACAATCGATGGATTATTCAAGTTTAATTTCAAAGTCAAATGCACCTACCCAACATAACCAAATTAAACATAACCAATAAATCCATCCGTAAGCAAGTAATATGCCAAAATGTATGTGCCCACCTCAAATAATTAGAACCCCATCGCTCTAAAACTCTAATGTACGGCCTTCATACTAATTGGTTCCCAAATGGGATCGTGCCAACAGCCAAACTTCCCTATTTTGTTTTCAATATATTTGTTTGGTAGATACTTGAACTTCCTGTCTTCATCGTTCATCAAACTTCTTTGTCGTGTAAGCGTGAATGCTGACCTGTTTAGTAGATGCAGGTCTAGGTGGTGGGCAGGACCGTAGCAACACGGAACAATTCAACTCAATCATACACTTTTCTTGCTCCCCAACACACACGGACAAAATCTGCCAGTATTGTAAGACTTTTTGGAGTCCACGAAGAATATAATACAATGGGATCTCAATCAGGATACACTTGTTTTTACTCTCAAGTCAAGTGTTGAGGGCGGATAGAAATTTGAGGTCGATCGGTCAGAGATGAACCAGTGGTCATGGCCCGTACCATCCATCAGATGTGCTTGTGCTCATTGAGTACCAAGATGAGAGGCATACATTCTATTCTAACCACAAGGCATCTTGTCCCAGCGGTTCGTTATCTCCTGGTTTGTAAAGAGGTATCGGGATCGATTCCCAGTGGGGCTTGTCTCAGACAAGGAAACACTGTGGATCGATTGTTTGCCCACTGTGTCACCTGGTGTTAGTCCCACACTGCTAAGGAAAAATAGGAAAGAAGAGTATAAATAGAAATGTGAACTACAAAATGAATACCTTAGTGCTAAGGTTTTTCGGGGAGTGGTTCACTGTCACCTGACTTGCCAAGTGTCAGTGGGGCCCAGTGCGTTGGGATTAATCTGGCCTTGTTATCTCGGGATTAGTCGGGTTGGGTCGTCTTGCTGTCGTATTGCCCCAGCGGTCTGCCCGGATACCTAGTAGGGAATCCGATTTCTGATTACCTATAAAAAAACATTCTATGCTAATCAGCTGAAAATCAATAAATCAAACGATACAATGTACATTGAATCGTAACAAAGACAACCCTTTGTGTAATTACAAGAATAAGCGTATATCAGAATCTTCAAATCCCAACTTGGTTGGGAATGTACTGTTAAAAATAATTTTGTTTAAAGTTATTATTACAAAAAATTTATTAAAACTTGTTTTGTTTTAAATTATTTTGGAGTCAAAACAAAACAAGTTTTTATGGGCTTCCACTTAATTGGACTGATCTAAGGTATGAATTTATAAGATTGAATTGAATTGGAGCAAAATTCAATACCACTTACCTATGACTCAAAAGTTAAGTGGTAGATGGTCGGCCCATTAATGTGTTAGGTTAAATATGTACCTCAGGTCACACGGTTGTCGAATCTAAAAAATCCTTTAGCCTGGCTGGTTTCGATCAGGAGAGGAGGATTCGTACGATTATGAGATTCTTGGACTTTGAAACTGTTGAAGATTTTTTAAGACAACCATAAAAAGTAATTCTTGATTACTTTATTTATTTATTGTGTTATTTCTGTATTTGTGAATCATCTCCAACATGTACATGTTGTTGTTGTGATTATGTTCTACTTAGCTGGATTATTAACCATTTGATACAAAATTTAGATCTTTTCTATCTATTTTGCGTGTTACACTTACTTACCGGGATTATTAGATTAATCAAACGAATTAATAATGAAAGTGAAGATTGCAAGTCTTGCGGAGGAGTGTACAAATATTTCTCTTATTTATATCTAGGTATGTATATTTGTATGTTTGCGTGTAAAAGGGTAAAGTTGAAAACTTGTTAAAAAAATTAGGCTAGGCTATCTTAGGATTTCGACATTCTTTTGTAAATAGTCGCACGACTTTCGTTTTGAGTAAGAAGAGAAAATATTCATAAATCTCTCCTCAGATCATTTGACATAGTATCATAGCCTTTCTGAAAATCAAATAATTTGTTGTGATAGCCCACCCTCCCAAGAACAAAGAAGGTGGCGTCATCGTTACCACGAGCGGTGGTATTTCTACCACTCCTATGGGTGACCGGTAATTTTTTTTAGGTAATCGAGGATATTCGGGCCCACCACATATATTCCCAATTAATCCCTGGTGCCATGGTGATACGACTCCCCTATAACAGAGTATCTAAGTGGCCCAACGGTGCCCCACTCAGGGGCGGTCACCTGTCGTGGCCACGAGGGTTGCGTTACCAGCTGTTGAATTCGTGTGTGTGATTGTGAAATCAAAGATACAACATCAAAAATTCGTTCGAGAGAACAACTGTTCTCTCTTGTTTTTGTATTTTCTAATCAAAAAGGTTTTTTCTGTACAAAACGAATTAAAGCGGCAAGTTGCCCTTTTATACAAAAAGAAACCAACGCGACTTTGTTATCAACGCGATTTCATAAGTCACGCTGTACGCTCAACCGTCCGATCACCCCGGATCGTGCGGATAGGACTTATTCTCTGAAGCTGAAGCCGTGGATCGTGATGCTCTGTTTTCCTGCAGCAACGCAGCTCTGTTCTCCTTCAACATTCCAGACGAAGCTGTTGTATCCACATCTGCAACCTCGTCTGGATGTGTTACCATTCGTGCATCTTCATCAGTCAACACCAGCAGGTTCGATCTCTGAATCTCTAGGCATGCTTTGAGAAACCAATCGATTAACCACTGGACAACCCTCGTGGTGAATAATATTATTACCCTTGCTGTATTTTGCGGCTCCAATTATGAAGAATGGTCTCGCGATGTGCATGTTTCTCTGAGATCGCAACGCAAATTGGAAGTATGTTGATGGCATTGTGAACAAACCCGCTGATGGATCTGATCTAGATGAATGGTGGACAGACGATCCACTCGTTACTCGTATTTTGGATCCTCAACATGATTACCCATATTTTAATGAGAAAAAGATAATAGATTATGAGAATTATGTGAGAAAGACTGGGAAATTTATAGATACTTTTAATACTTTTAAATTATTTTTAAATTTAATATATATATATATATTATCTTGGAAAATTTAAAAGGATGATCTTATATTGTAAAATAAAATCTGCTATTGTTTTTACTGTTTTTTTTGAAAATATTTTTTACACAGAAAAAGTTAAAAACACTAAATCTAAAAATATATATAATATTCAAAATTTAATAAATATGTACATATATATAATTTACCAAATTTAATATATATATATATATATATTCAAGTATATAAATATTATATTCATACATAATATTATTAAAAAAATGCTAAAAATGGTGTGGCCTAAAGGAAACGGCTGCCTTTTCCATCCATGGAGGGCTAACGACTGGCACCGGGATGACCCCTCGACCGGTGGAAAATTCCACCCTTCTGAAACTTGAATGAAGGTAGCTTTGCAGAACAGTATTTGATTTCAGATTTAAGCTGGAAAATTCCACCCGTTGACCCCTCGACTGGTGGAAAATTCCCCTAAGGTGTTTTGTGCAGCCTTCTTATGCTTATAATTGGTTTATAAGCATTTTTTTTCAAAAAAATGAAGAGTTATTTTTTGAAAAAAAGTGTTTATAAGCCAATTATAATTTTAATAAAGCTGCGCAAAACAGGGCTTAATTTATTAAAAAAGCAGAATAAAATGTGGACGAGTTTGTCAATAAAGATTGGGCCAACTATGACCTAGCAGTGCACAAGAACAGCTTATTGGGCCAAATTGGAATGGGCCAAATACAGTTTGAGCATTTTCAATCGTTCGCTTTCTTTACCCGCAGGCCGCAAATGGTAAATAGTATGAATTTTATGAAGAAAAAATGAAAAACAAATGTTGAAATAATCTCCTTCTTTTGCGTGGCGAATGCGTATCTGGAATGCCTGGGAAAAGTTGTCGCCATGACTTTGTATGGGATGCTCGGAATTTCTCGATCCTCAATACGATTTTCCTTCTGACTTCTAGGGATTTCGTTTTCGCTTTCTAGTTGTGGTAGCAGAGGTATGTTTCAGTTTCAAGTTCCAATACGTGCAGCATTTGTGTACGCAATGGCATTTTGGTTGTCGCCTGTCGGTCGGAGTTGTTCAGACTTGTGGTGCATCACGTTTTGTATGCACGTCGTGTATACTTTATACCTGTTAATATAGCGTATGATGATTATCATGATCATGCTGTCAGTCTAATTGTTTCGTTGAGTTGCTGATTTTCTTGAATCCATGAGCTTGTCATGTTCAGCTGCAGGTTATGTTACTAGAATTTCTTGCTTTGTTGTTTTTCTGATGTAGCTATGGTTTTTATTGATTATTTGGCTGCAGGCTTTAATTGCTGCATCTCTAGATAGTTCAGTTACAGTCTGAGGTTCTCATGAATTAGGTAGAGGCCCGACATGAGTGTGGTGGGCTTTGACATTGGAAATGAGAACTGTGTGATAGCAGTCGCTAAGCAACGGGGGATCGATGTATTGTTGAATGATGAATCAAATCGAGAAACACCGTCAGTCGTTGCATTCGGTGAAAAGCAGAGGTTCATCGGCTCAGCTGGGGCTGCCTCTGCAACTATGCACCCAAAGTCAACTATATATCAGGTCAAGAGATTACTTGGTCGGAATTTTAATGATCCCAGCGTGCAGGATGACCTAAGATTGCTCCCATTCGAGACAACTGA
>JAOWBN010178559.1:0-17444 GCA_028565015.1 Pinguicula moranensis
TTCCCGCCAAAAAATAACTCTTCATTTTTTCAAAAAAAGTTCTTATAATCCAATTATAAGCATAAGAGGGTCTGCGCCAAACACCCCCTACTTTAGTAGCAGATGGGGCTATGTTGGTCTCAGGACACTAGCTCTCAAAAGAAGTCACAACAAATATGCTAAACGTATGTGGACCAAATGACATGCCATCTAAGCAGTTTCAATGGCAAGAAATAAGAACATCTACTCAGGTAAAGAAATGAAAAAGTGGTGTTTGATGGGGGACTTCAATATTTTTCTTCATCACAGCGAAAGAAAAGGATTAGCTGCAAGAACACATGATCTAGAAATAGCAAGCTTTCAGCAGCTTGTCCAGGACCTAAACCTTGTAGACTTGAAAATTGAACGGAGAAGATTTACATGGTATCCAAAATCTCTCTCTGCTATGAGTAGGCTTGACAGACTTTTATGCAATGATTTCTGGCTAGGGAATGATCTAAACTGGATACAATCTGGTTTGAAGAGGAATGATTCAGATCATTGCGCAATTAGCTTATGCTCTAAGGTGCAAAACTAGGGACCAAAACCTCTCAAGGTTCTAGGCTGTTGGCTTCATGACTGGTCCTATATACAGCTGGTAGAAAAGACTTGGAACTAGTTAAACACTTCAGGATATATGAGCTACAGGCTGAAAGTCAAATTTCAGGCTATTAAACCTAGTATGAAATCATGGAACCAAGCAGTTCCATGAAATTTAGATGCAAAAAGGAAGGTCATTCTCGAACAGTAGGCTGTGAAGGAATTAGAGTCTAAGATATCACCTTTTCAGCAAGCCAGTGCAGAGGAAAGGGAAACTAACCTGCTTATGGATGACCTAAAGAAGATTACTCACCAACTAGACTGCCTGACTTTTCATAAATCTAGAGTCTCTTGGCTACAACAAGGCGATGCAAACAATGCATACTTCCATAAATGTTTGAAACAAAGAAGAATAAAGAATACCATCAATTGGATCTGGGATAATGACTCTTGGATCGAGTATCCAAAGACACTAAGAAACGGCTTTCTACAGCACTATAAGAATAGATTCTCTGAGGCCCTCTGGTCAAGGCCAAAGGTCCAAAACATTATCTTCAAAACACTTGGTCTGCTGAACCAAAGGAATCTGATACGGCCATTCACAAAAGATGAGATTCAAAAGTCCAAAAAAGACTGTGGCAGCTAAAAAAGTCAGGGTACTAATGGTCTAAATTTCAAATTCATCAAACATTTCTCTTACCTGATGATTGATGATCTATGTCAGCTCTTTAGTGAGTTCTATAGAAATGGAAAGCTGGTAAGGGAGAGCAATGCAACCCACATAACACTGCGCCCCAAAAAAGACTCACCCTTATGCTTCAATGACTATAAGCCTATCACCCTTGTTGGTGCAATACCTAAGATCATTTCCAAGGTGATGGCTAACCGGTTAAATCAGGTGATTGATGATCTAATTGCTCCAAATCAAATGGCATTTATTAAAGGCTAAAAATTATTGGATGGAGTGTTGATAGCCGATGAAACAGTAGGTGATCTCAAGAAGAAACATAGACAGGCATTGTTATTCATGGTTGATTTTGAGAAGGCTTTTGACTTGGTTAACTGGGATTATCTGCAGGATATTATGCTCCTCATGGGGTTTCCTAGAATATGGACTATCTGAATTAGGGCATTACTAGATTCTGCCATTACATCTATCCTCATTAATGGCAGTCCAACTGACAAGTTCAAACAAACGAGAGGTCTTAGGCAAGGCGAACCTCTATATTCTCTATTATATTTGCTGGCAGCAGAGGGACTGTTCAACATGATCTCCAAGGAAACTAATCCATCCCTGTTCAGAGGAGTTGAAACTGGTAAGGAAAATGTCCAGTTCACACATCTGCAATTCGCACACAACACTCTGATATTTGGGGAATTTTCTTAGCGCAACATCAGAACTATTAAAAGCCATCCTCCAAAATTTTGAGTTTGCCTCAGGACTGAAAGTTAACTATGGTTAGAGCAGCTTGATAGGTATCAACACTCCGCCAAATATGGTGCAAGAAATGGCAGCTTACCTAGACTGTAATACAGGCTTTATACCTTTCTCATATTTAGGTCTACCTATTGGTGCAAACCCCAACAGAGCAAGCACCTGGACCGCAATTCTGGATAAATACTCAATGGTTATATCACATTGGAATCAAAGGCATATGTCTATGGGGGGAACTTATTCTTTTAAACTCTGTCTTGGTAGCTTACTCCTCTCATTCATTCGGATACTCAAAATCCCTTTTGTTTGTTATACCAAAGATGATATCTATCCAACGAGCATTTCTATGGGACAAGGTAACTACTCAGCCAAAAAGAAGGCGTCTTGGGGTGAGAAACATACAAGATTTTAATGTGTCCATGTTAGGAAAATGGTGCATCAAACTTCTGTCAAATGAAACAAGTTTAGCTAAACATATCCTAAGATCTAAGTATGGCAAAAATGTACTAATTAAAGTGGGAGGATTACATGAGCTGAGCTCGCCTGCTATAAGCACAAGCAGGAATAACAGCCTAGCATTTGCCTCCTTCTGGTTGCACAACATACATGAGGTGGCAAGCTCAAGTTAATTTCAACAACACATTAAAATTCATGTGGGTAATGGGAGGTCCATAAGGTTCTGGACTGAAAAATGGAATATGAACTGTTCTCTAGCTGAGAAACATGAAAGACTATTTAGAATTACTACTAGCCCACAAGCATTTATTTCTGAAATGAGGTGGTGCACCAACAATGTTTGGTCTTGGAATTGGGGCTATCGAAGAACTCTGAGAGATCATGAACTCACTGAACTAAGAGAATTGGAAACAAGTTTGCAGAGTTTAGTTCTAAATGTCAAGGAGTCTGACTAGTACAAATTTGAAGGGAGAGCAGATGGAAAATACACTGTCCGAGAGGCATATGCTGGAATTGTAAATTCTATTCCTAACCCCTATTCTCCACGGGAAGCCACCAAACTTCAGAACATCTGGAACAAGATAACTCCCATGAAAATAATGATATTTTCCTGGAAGTTGTTACAAAATGCTATACCAATGAAGACAGTTTTGCATCATAGACACATTATTTCGGAAGATTATGAACTCCTTTGTGCTTTATGTAAATCAGGTAATGAGCATGAGTCCATACTGCATCTATTATATCAATGCCCTATCACATTGCTTGTTTGGAATAGACTGCATGATTGGCTCTTCCAAGGCGTGAATGGGACTCTAAATCCTAACATTTTTCCATCGCTAGATGTATTTAGCACTACAAAGCCTAATGGGGTAAATATATGTGCTTGGAAATCTATATGGATGGCTTTGATATGGTAGATTTGGAAAACAAGGAACCTGATGCATTTCCAAGCAAAAGATCTCAACGTAGCAAACATTGTCCATACAATTCAGTCTTCAAGTTGTCCATGGCTCCGTACAACTAGAATATAAAAACTATTTCCCTACTTTACTGGAAACGGGTTATCCCATTCATTATTATGCATACAATTCTAGTTTGGTTGAAAGATATTATGAATGCTTACCTTTCTGATTTTTCAGAAATAGCTTGTCACTCAGGTCCACAGACTGTGCAGAAAAGGGTCACTGATAGATCTGGATAAGGAGGGAGCATAAACCACTCGGCTAATTCATAAGAAGCGAAATCTTTTTAACTGGACTGTCCACATAGATCAAAGTGAAATGTACAAATGGATGAGTATTTCAGTTTCATATGAAGCTGTTACCCCTCAACTTTGTTCTATATGATACAGGTTATAAATAAGCAATCTGGGTGCTAGGTGCAATTCAGCCACCAACCACTGGACAACAAAATACAGATTTTGGAGCAAAGAGATGCTAGACTGCTAAATGAAGCCTAAATGGATGAGTATTTACACTTTTTCTTAGGAATCTGGAATATGTTGACTCTTTATTTATGTCACTATGGTACAGGTTAAGAAGGAGTAATATGGCGCAATCCATCCCATCCCAAAATAGATATTGCACTCCCCCTCCCCTCCACATGAAGAAACAGAATCTGTATCAAGCTTGATTGGAACATTGGGGTCCATACTTTAAGGCAAACAATGATCCCTGCTTCAAGGCAGAAGTGCAACTAGTTCCATGTGGCCACATAATGGAGTCATGGGATTAATGAGGTGGAGACAATCACAAGACTTGGATGCTATAGGGTGAATAGGGCAAGCTGTGTTGACTAGTCCAGTAAAGAGTCCTGTAGCCACACTGGTATGGCGGCCTGCATAGTTGAATGTAAGCGGATCAATGTTGCAATAGTCATTAAGTCTTTGCTTCCTAACCACAACAGCAATCTCACGACTTAGATACCATAAGGTAAACAGGCAGAGCTGGGATTTTTTGGCATGGTAATGACTCTTGTCGTCTTATATGGCAGCATGCATAGCTGAGAGTCAGTTGATCAATGATGTCCACCTCTGCTTGGTTCCTCTACACTACTCGAAGATACATCATGTGTTTAACGAAAATTTTTGTACATACTCATTTGTTTAACGAAAATTTGGCTTATCCAAAAAAAAAGTCAAGTGTTTTAATTAAGTCAATCACCATTATTTAGAAAGTTTAAAAACTTTCATGATAAAACTTGTTTTCAAGATAAATGATCACCTTGAGTTAGCTCAACAAATGAATCATCGATCAAGAAGGCTATTTTACCATAATAATGGAATACATCACTCTTTTCAAACATAATTTGGAAATGGGAGATTTAATTATAGTTTGAGGGATTTGATATTTTTAGTCTCATCAATTTTTAGTTTTCTAGCATGAAAGACTATTATTATCACATAATAAAGATGCATCAAAGCAGGCTAAATACACACGTAATTGTGGATGATCATGGACTCTACTAATCCCTTGACCATTGAGGAATTAGGTGGGTTAACTTAATGGTGTTCTTAAACTTATTTGATTCCATGCAACTCCTTTTCATCAACATCTCCTCGGGTTATTGCTTGGGTATCTCCTTCAGTCATGAATTTATATGATTCCTAACCTAACTCTCATATTTTAACACCCACAAGACTAATTTATATTATATTCTTTGAGAAATCCCAAGTTACATTTGAGGGGAGTGATATGAGAAAACAATTACATCAAGAGTTTAAAGAAGACATGGCATGCAGGCCATAGAATGCTAATTTAACTATTACAAAGATTCAACAAAAAGTTTAAGTAATAACAATTATTACATAACCACAGCCCTGCTAGGCTATAGTCTATGATCAACCACCATGCATTCAAATTTAATTCAAAATTAAATGAAAGCATGTAAAGTTAGATTATTACAAAGAATCATCACATGCTACATGTTCTTGAACATGAAGTAGTGTACATGAACAAAATATCACTCATGCATGCTTTGGTTTTGGACAAATTTTATCCATATCAAGCCACAGTTTTCGGGGCCTTTTGAGGCTTAACCTCTAGTTGTTTTGAGTAATAACTTATGCTTCTACAACATCATGGACGTACCAAAACCGTTCACTTTTCACTTCAACAACTGTTTATCTCAAAATCTTCATATTTCGTTCAACACAAAAATTAAGATTTCAAGAAGAAAACCTTGCATGAAACTTGAACTCATAAACATGCTTTGTCTTCTAACATGAAATTTATGTAACAAATCTTGCAAAAATGCAAGAATTAACATGATGACTCGTATACCACTTGTTGGAACTCTGATGTGATACTATATGTCATGAAACATAAGTGAGTGGAAGCAAAAAATGTAGTGTGCATAAAACAAATAAATTAGAGTTCCTATCCCATGATCCATGCTAATTTACATAACTTTACAACAAGAGTAGAGAAGAGTTATACCTCAAGTAGAATCTTTCACCAAGCTCTTGAAGGTTGTCTCTTCTTCAAGGTGCCCAAGTGTTCATCCTCTATGGTAATCCTTACCACAATAACCCTTGAGAGCTTATACAACCTATTTATATAACTTTAACTTATATGTGTGTTTGGAGTGCTAACTCCATACTTGAAGTCAAAGAAGATTAGAGATAAAATTTCACAACTTTTTACCTCTTTCTTTAATCTCTTCTCGGGTTGAGAGAGGATCAAGAGAGAACTTCTTTGTTTCTTGTATCAAGACATACAAGTGCCTCAATATCTACAAATATGATAGTATTAGGGTATTTATAGAGGTTCTCATGGGTTTGAGATGCATACACGTGTCCAATTTAAATAACCAACATTTGATCCTAGCCTTACACGTGTACATGGTTTTATACAACTCATTGTTTTGCTCCATGATTTTGTAGAGTCAATCCACTCAACTAATATATACAACTCTTTGCATATTATTACATCATTTCATGTAATTTCATTGGACACATAACCTTTGCATGTAATCTACTTGGAGAAAAACTTATCATAACTATATATATCTCATATATATGAGTTGTAGGAATTTTTTACTAACTTATATATAAATATACAAGTTATATATTCCAACAAGAATCCAACTAATGGGGTTTTGGATATACCTCCCACAAACTTATATATATATATTACATTTGTGATCCCATAATAACAAACAAAATGACCCCTCGAAAATTTTGTGTTTATTTGTGTAACCCTTTAGGTTCCCAATAGCTTGGTAATATACCATGAATTAATATAATCGATTATGGTTAATGAATTAAACTCTTTTAATTCAATAATCCCTAATTCATGTATATAATTGACATCTGGCAACATATATGTTAGTGTTGTTCCCAAAGGACAATCACCTAAGGCATTTGTAACGACACTTTCGTAGTTATGTATATAATTTGTATCAACCTTCATTGTTTGTTTGTTTACTTACTTTATTATAGCATATTAAAATACTAAAGCCTAATATTGATAACTCAGAATGTATCACAAAGGCGTTGTGATGATGAGACTACTCTAAATAAAGTTATCAATGCTAAACATATCAAACTATAGTATTCGTGAGACAATGCATAACTAATACGGATAGGTTATCATGTTCTGTTCCAATTTTGTTTGAAGGAAGTAGTTGATCTCATCAACTATAGTGTAGCAACCAGGTTTTAAAATCATTCCCCACTCGATGAACAGTGATCCCGCTAGAGCAATTTGCATGAACAATAACTTCTTCTCCAACATCACGATGAAACCGGTCATGGTGAGCGTCGGCGAATACGTTCTGTTCCTTGCCCTCCTCGTCCCCCTCACTGGGTGGCCTCACGCACCCGGGGAACCAACTCTGACTCCTATTCACCTCTTTCACTACCATTATGGAAGAATAGCATATTCTGTCAATACAGGCAAAGCTCATTAGGAGAGCAGCGATTAAGGCCGAAAAACCGTCGGTGTATGATTTTTTTCATGTTTCCTCAGCTCAAGACCAGCTCCCTGCCCAGAATTCAGTGCAGTCCACAAGAGACTTGGACCATGCATATTAAAGAGCAAGGAGGTTTCAATCAGCTTCTACATCACAAACTTTCCTAAGGGATGTGATGCGGATTGCCTCCATAGTGCGTTGAAGAGACAAAGATCGATTAAGGAGATATCAGTGGCTCACTGAATAAAAAAGGGGATTTATGTTTGGTTTCTTGGAGTATACAGGGGTAGATGATGTTGATTTACTTCTTCACAATCTTAATGACATATGGTTCGGTTCCCACAGGATCCAAGCGAACCGTGCTCACTACCCCAAGCATAAGATTCAAAAGAGCAACAAGGAACCAAGAAAGCTGCAGATTCTACAGAATGTGCACAAAGTAGAGACTCTGACTCAGACTCGTCCTAAAGGCTTATGGGTGAGTAAACCGTTACAAGGTAAGACTGAAGCAGTGGCTAATGTCAAGCCTGAATCTTCCCTGGCTTAGAATTTCATAGCGTTGAACAGTTGCAAATATGAATCGCTAGCAAGCAGCTATGTGGGGAGGCTCATTAACGCCGAGGGACTTGGAGAGTTTCAGATGGCCTTGAAAGGAGCTAGTTATATGAACATGATGTATAGTCTGCTTGGAGATGGATTGATTATCTTATGGGAGAGCGAACCCCTGGATCTTGGTAATTTGTTGTTAAATGACAAATTGTGGTTATCTAATTGGGTCCATGATATAAAACCATGGACTATTGATATCCAAAAATCCAACCGCTGTTGTTTGGATGAAGTGTATGGCTTGCCCTTGACGGCTTGATTTGTATCTAACTGAACTGCGATAGGCAACAAGTTGGGGGAACTGATAAGGATCTCAGACACTACGCTACTCAAACAAGATCTCGAAGTGGCATATCTTATGCTTCAAATTCCATTAAGGACAAGACTGGAGCGGGACCTTGGGGTGGTGATTGAAGGAATGGTACATCAACTGTATATTAAAGAGGCTTCGACATTACCACAAAAATAGTCTGATGGACTCCTTTCTCCAACCGTTGATGATGATTCAGTAGCCTCCTTGGGATCAACTGATGATACATTAGATGGACTAAAAGATAAGCCTTGAGATGGAATTTTGTCCCTCTAACCCTGAGTTGTCATCACCTGATGTACAGCTGAGAAAGGATCAACCATAGTATCAGAGACACCATTAGGCTCACATGAGCCTATTTTGCAAGGAAAATTGCACTCTTTACCAGTCATAGTTCCACACCAAATCTCTAGTAGTGGGCAACTTAAAGCACTCACTCAACATGACTCTACCCCTCGTAAGCAACTTGAAGCCAGTCCTGAGAAAGAGAGAACAATTGTTGCAACTGAGTCTGTACAGAATAAAGACTTTGTGGTGAACACGGTGGTCCAAGAGTATGAACCTGGTGCATGTAAATCCAAGAAGGAACTGGAAGGATTTGAGAAACAGGACAACCCACCAAAAACATTTTAGCTCATAAAGGAGATATTGATATTGTAACAACAGGTAGTCAGCAAGAAGTTACCCTCATGCAAGAGGGATTGTCTCTGCCTGAAGGGAGCATTAAGGTACCACAACTTGAGGATTTCCCCCCTCTCTCCCTGGTGGACCCTCTACCTAATAGTCACACTTTGAAAGGGGATACAAAACTACGTAGCTCAAGGCCTAAAACAAGAAGCCAAATTAGGCAAGACAATGATCCAGTGAGAGCCAACAATCTAGCTGTCTTGGATGATTGGCTGGCCTAACTAACTGTGCAAGAATCAGTGAGACCTCCACTGCCTCATTGTAATCCTTCACACAATGAAGTCGTCCTCATATGGACATTGGGAAATACTGGGTATTTCTTATGATGCATGCCCTATAGAACCCAAAAACTAGCTAACAGGCATAACTCATAACCTGGTTTTGACACCACTGAGTAAAGGGACATACAGTTCTTCATGAAACTACTAACTTATATTGTCAGGGGGATGTGTGCTCAAGGAATGAGAGATGGATTCCGACAACTCATTCTAAAATAGAGACCTGATTTCGTGAGCTTCCAAAAAACAAAAAATGGAGCATGTAGATAAAGGATTTTGTGAATTTATGTGGTATGATGCGAACTTTGATTGGGTATTAAAGGGGGCTAGGGGTCAGTCAGAAGGCTTGATTTGCATCTGGAACTGCAATAAATTTCAAAAACAAAGTATTTTTGATTGGGAGAGTTTCTTGGGTGCAGCTTGTTTTTGGGAGGATGAAGGGAAGGTTTCTAATATGGTCAATGTTTACGGACCAAATGACAGGACACTCAAGCAACTACGATGGCAGGAACTTTTAGAGTGTAAATTGGGAAAGGATCTAGAAAAATATTGCGTAATGGAGAAATTCAATGCAATCTTAGAACCATGGGAAAGAAAAGGCACTGCTCTCCATTCTAACACTCAGGAGATGTATCAATTTAGAGAGTTTGTCTCCAAGATGGATATTTCTGACCTCAGGATGTCAAGGAGATGATTTACCTTGTATTTACCCTCCCTAAAAGCTATGAGTCGTCTTGACAGGTTCCTGTGAATGAGCAGTGGCTTGGGTCCATGCAGAACCAATGGATACAGTCAGATCGTGCTAAAGAGGAATCGAACCACATCCCAGTCTGTCTTGTAAATAAAAAAATAGAACTGGGGGCCAAAACCAATGCAAGTCTTGAACTTTTGGTTGCAGGACAATTCATATAATGTCCTGGTTACACACATATGGTGCACTACAGCCTTGCAAGGTTATGCTAGTTTCAAAATCAAAGAAACGTTCAAAGCAATAAAGGCAGGCATTAAAATCCGGAATAAGCAGGCCCCGAGAGATTTAAGTCATGAGCAGACTTTGATTAGGCAGAAACTAGACAAATTGTCACTGGAAGCTGAGCAAGATGTATCCGGACAGGAGGAAAATGCTTTGAACAATGATCTTATTCTGCCCCTCACAGAGCGCCTTTTCAAAGTCAACAATGCACTAACAAGTACCAAATATCATAAATCAAGACTTACATGGGTGAAGCAAGGGGATGCCAACTCATCCTTATAACATAGATGTATCAATAGCATCAGGCAAATAACTTCAATATACGGCAGGTGGGAAGGGGACAGGTGGCTAGAGGAACCTGAAGAAGTGAAGGAATGTTTTAGGAAACATTTTACAAAAAGATATATAGAAACTGTCCACATTAGAACAAAACTGATCAACATGACTTTTGCAACTATCTATGCTGCACAACGCAGGTTCCTGTCAGCCCCATTTGAAGAGCCAGAAATACTGGATGCCATCTCTAAATGTGGCAGTAGCAAAAGTCTAGGACCGGATGGTTTTAACTTCCACTTTATTAAGCACTTCCTTCACTTAATGAAATTTGACATTTGCTTGTTGTTTTCTGAATTTTACAGGAACTGCTCCCTGGCAAAAGGAACCAACTGTGCCCACATCTCACTAACTACTAATGGGAAAGAACCAACGGAGATGCAAGACTATAGGCCCATCATTCTTATCGATGCCATGCCAAAAATTATAGCCCAAGTTCAATCCGTCAGACTAAGTGCAGTGCTACTAGACCTGATCTTTGCCCAACAGATCATGAGGGGGAGGAGACTAGTAGATGGGGTTATGGCGGCAAATGAAGTTGTTGATGAGACTAAGAAGCTGCATGGCCAGGCCCTAATCCTCAAAATCGATTTTGAAAAGGATTTTGACACCCTAAACTGGAGCTATTTGTTTGGAGTAATGACCAACATGGGATTGCCATCTTTCTGGATATGGTGGATAAGAGCCTTATTAGCATTCTCTTCAGCTTCAGTCCAGATTAATGGCAGCCCACATATGAATTCTACCCTACAAGAGGACTAAGGCAAGGTGACCCACTCTCCCCCCTGCTGTTTCTCATAGCTGCTGAGGGGTTGCCCAGATTGATCACTAAAGCAGTGGCTATGGAGTTGTTGAAACCTCTGTATATTGGCAGAGAAAAGGTGCCAGTTTCCCGCTTGCAATTTGCAGATGACACCATAGTCTTCGGGCAGGCTACATGGGAAACAGTCAGGATGTTCAAAGCCATTTTCCTCAACTTTGAAGTGCTCTTTGGTCTGAAAATCAACTACAAAAAGACTCACATGGCAGGGATAAATGTTCCGGAGCAGACTCTGAAGGCAATGGCTGATTATATAGGATGCCCCCTGGTTACATACCTGTCCACTATCTAGGAATACCCATAGCAATCTAGGACATGGAAACCAATCTTAGATAGGATTTCAAAAAGACTTGACAATTTGGAGCACAAATATATATCATAGGGAGGCAAATTGGTTCTCCTCAATTTTGTGCTGAACAGCATACCTACACACTTTTTCAGCTTCTACAAAGCACCACAGTTGGTGATCAAACAAATTCACAAGCTAATGAGGAGATTCTTATGGGGACAGACCCGGGAGAGAAGGAAAGTTCACTGGGTTTCCTGGAATAAAAGTCCCCACATCTACTTGCCAAGGAGGACTGGGAGTTAAAGACCCTCAAGCTATCAACTTGTCACTGTTAGGGAAGTGGGTGAACGTCTACTGCAAGGAGGACCTACTCTTGCACATTCTATTATCAGCTCTAAATTTGCAGAGAGGGGTAGAATGGCACTAGGTTCTCAATATGAACTCAAACAACCAAGTTATGTTCTCAGGCATAGGAGAAGATCAAGAAGATATGCCTCTAATTGGCGGGCATGACTGCAGAATGTATTGTCTGCCCCTTGGTTCACTAAGATGTGCAGCATCCAAATTGGTAATGGAGAAGGAACTTTGTTCTGGAACTTTGGCAGATAGGTACCCTCGACTATTTATTGTTGCAAAAGATAAATAAGCTACAATTGCTAAATCGGGTAGATGGGAGGGAGACAAATGGATTTGGGAATGGACATGGAGAAGAAATCTGAGGGGAAATGAACCTACTGACTACCGCAATATGCTAACATACCTTCATGACTGGTCTCCTACAGCTCAAAGATTATACAGATACCGTTTTACAGGAAACTCAGATTGGCTATACACAGCTAAAGAAGCATATAAGAAAATTCACTCTTGCACTCAACCTGCTTTCACTGAGTTGGAACGATATCTCTTGCAACAGATATGGAATCAGTTCGTCCCCAAGAAAATCAATGTCTTCGTGTGGAAGTCGTAACAGAATTCCATCCCAACTAAAGTAGTTTTACAGTTAAGGATAATCATTCCGACTTATCAGAATTTAAGTTGTAATTTATGTTACAATGCAGAGGAAACCACTGAACATCTCTTCAATTCCTGTGTACTCACAACCGAGGTGTGGGCTAAGTTACAAGATTGGTTGGATATCAGCAATACCATGCTAGTGGGAGGTATAGCAAGGGGCTTTTCTCTCCAGAGCTTCATCAATATAAAACCTGTTGCGGTAAAAAAAGGCAGCATGGTTCTCTATCTGGCTAGTAAATGCTTGGACAATCTGAAAAAGCAAAAACAGGCTCCTCTTCTTAGCTTAGTAAGTTAATTCATCTTAGCTGCTAAAAAGAATTCAATGCCCAACATGGCAACGGGCTATGGCTGTGAGAGGGATGCACTTATTTCCTTACTTTTTGGCAAATTGGCTGATTAATCCCCTTATTTGTATGGCTTTTTAAGTTGTTTCCTGACTTCAATTACACTTGTTTTCTGTCTACAGGCGCATTGTTTATGACTCTAGAGCTTAATGAATTGCATGTAAGGTACACGCTGAGACATGTTTCTTTGCTTCATGCACAGAGGAACAAGTGATCTCATCTGGAGCAGGTGGAACTCACTGAAGTAGCTCACAGTAGCTTCTCAAACCAGAACCTGAGGCACATGGCTACGACGTTATAAGGTAAACAGGCTGAGTCTTGCTATCTACTACAGTAAAGAAACATGGAGTCATATGGCGGCCTGCATAGCTGATAGTTGAGATCATTGCTTAAATATCCCCCAAGTCTTTGCTTAAAGGAAGTTTACAGCAATCTCATCGACTTATGCTATGATGTACACAGATAGAGCTGGGTCTTTAGCAAGGTAAAGACACTTGTAGTCATTTTTTGATGGCATCCTGCATAGTTGAGAGTCAAAAGATCAATTTTCTCACCTCTGGTTCTTTTCCCATTATCCACAAGAAGGAATCATGAACTATGTATTTAGCACTTGATGTGTATAATGGGTTTTAGCCCCTAGTCTTCAGACTCAGACTTTAGACTACTTTTCATTTTTTTTTCTATTTTTACTTTTTTTTTATCTTCTTCTTTCTATCTTGTTCTTACCCCCTGGTAAGAATTACTCTTTTATTTAATGAATTTTCAGCTTAGCTAAAAATACTATAGTGTAACAATACTTAATCAAGAATATGGATGCTTGTAGTTGACAAATATATCGGAATGACCAGACTAGAAATAAACATATTGTAAATGATTGATACCTTAAAAGAATAACAGGTGTAAGTGATTCTTAGACTTGAGATCACCATTGAGATCTTGAGTATATTAATGTCACTCATTGATTCTATTTGAAATTAGACCATAAAGGGGTAGTTTTGGGAGTGGTATGAAATACGAAAGGACTTTGATTTATCAAGAAAGGATTCACCACTCCTAAAACGTTAGGAGAAGATCCTATGGCTACTTGTAAGAAATTATGGAAGCCTATGTAAAGTATGAGTTTAACTAGAAAGAGTTTCTAATTACTACTCAAAGATCATAATTTCCGGTACAAGAAATCCGAGGATATTAATTACAAGATAGCTAGTCTTTAAAAGTTTAATCTCCTTTTGTGACTATTCTCAATATTTGGCTGGCCATAATAGTTTGCTAGAAGTCACTCATGGTGTGTGGATTAAAATCAGGGATTAATGAATTACAAGTGTTTAATTCATTATCCATAATTTTATTATGTTAATTCAAGGTCCATTACCAAGTTATTGAGAAGCACACACATTAACATCAAATCCTTTAGGGGTGATTTAGTAATCACCGTACACGTGTAAAGGGGTTGTTTTGTAATTTTTGAAACTTGTAGATTAGAAATGAACTTTATGAAACTTTAAGGACTTGTATATAAATATGGGGTCACAAATTTAATATATGAAAGTTGGTGGGATACATATTTTATGCTTCTAAACTCCAAAAGTTGGATTTGATATTATATATATATATATATGTGTGTGTGTGTGTGTGTTAGTGGATAATTCTTACAATATATATTTGTGATATATATAAAGTTGTAGGAATTCTACACCAATAAGATTACATGCAATTTTTGCATGACCAATCTAAACACATGCAATAGTTGCATAGCCATTGACATCACATGAACTGGTGTAATAATATACAAAGATTTGTATATGTATCTGTTGACTGTACAATCTCTACAAATCAAGTACACTTGTAAGGCCAAGATCAATTGTCGCGCTTATATTTGGACATGTGTTGGCATACTAAACACATGATCACCTTTACAAATACATAACACATCCATATCTGAGAGATTCATTCACTTTAGCCTTGATAGAATTTATAGAAGTTCCCTTTTCCAATTTCTCGCTCTACCTGTGGGGATTTAGGAAAATTGGGATGAAATCTAAAACAAGTTTACTTCTCTTTTCTAAGGCCTTAAGTGTGAAGATAGTACTCCTATACTCATATATAAGTTATACAAGAAAGTTGTATAAATCTCAAGGGAAGTGGTGGTGTGGACTACTCTAGAGGGTTAACTTGAACACCTCGAAGAATGAGCCTAATTGCAAGATCCAGAAATTCTTCATCCCTTGAATTTCAAGTTGTGTAAATTAGAAAGTATAATGAGAACAAGGACTCTAAATTTTGTTATGCATGTTTTTGCAAACGCTTGTTTTACGCTTCCGCCAACAAAGAGCTTCATGGCACGTAAACTAGCTTTTAAAGTTCCTGCAAGATCATGGTCACACAAGCATTGAGAATAGTCATGTAAGTAGACTATCCCTTTCCATAACTAGTCTGGTGTAATTAATATCCTTTCACATTGTTCATATCCATAATATTGCATGTTGAGGTTATTTGTCATCTTCGTTTGATGTATGCAAGAAATTTCTTGTACCGAAGATCATGATCTTTGAGTATTGATTAAAAACTCTTTTCTAATCATACTCACACTTTGATCACAGATTTCTTCATGACCTCTTACAAGTAGCCATACGGATATCGTCTCTTAACTATTTAGGAGGGTGAATCCTTTATCGATCTCTTGCAATCCTTCCATAATTAATATCTCTCCCAAGACTATCCATTGTTACAAATTTACAGCATAATTCCAATAATAATCAAATAGTGGCATCCATACTCAAAATTCTATGATTATCTCAAGTATAAGGATCAGTTACACCTACTATTCTTTATAGTATCGGCCATTGAAAAAATGGTGAACTCTAGTCAGGTCAATCCGATATACATGTCAACTACAAGCATCCATGTTCCAGCATAAGTGCCACTACACTATAGTTAATGAGATCAACTACTTCCTTTAAAAGGAAGCGACTTAGAACATACTAGATCCCCTATCTCACTTTTACTACGATTCGGGATATTCAGTATTGATAACTTTATTAGAGTTTTCTCATCATCACAACGCATTGTGATACACTCTAAGTTATCAATACTAGGCTTCATTATTTGGTATGGAATAATAGAGCAAGTAAAACAAATGAAGGTTGGCTACAATCATATACATGTATATAAAAGTATTGTTATATTGACCCTAGGTGATTGGCCTTATGGTACAACACTAATAGTCTCTAACACCGGTAGGTGAAGAGGATCCGTGGAACAGATAGCTCACAAATATCGGTTGGCAAAATGAGAAGATTCCATGGGTGGATCAAAAAATTGCCCGACAAAAGAAAGTATGAGCTCCTCGAGTTCACGATGGCGGAAGTAGTAGAAATTGGGATTGTGAAGACCTTATATAGAATGAGGAATTCAATCCCCTTTGGGGGTAACCCAATGGTCTATTGGCCCACCCTGCACGTCAAGTCATCCCCTGAAACAACAAACATTAGGATACCATGATCATAGGAGGGAAATCCCCTACTTAAAAAGAAATCCGCACTTACTCACAGAGCTTAAGTGTCCCAATTGGGTTGGAGGACAAGTGGTTTAGGGCAAAACCTCTTCATCCAAGAACACCTCCACCTCAAGGCAGATCCCCGACAAATCCTGCCATAGGTTTGCCGATAGCGTTTACAGTCTAGGCTCCGGGCTCTCGACGGTTTAAAAAAGAAACTGATTTAGAAAGGGACTGCGCCCAGAAAGAGGATAGATGTAGAAGAACCCCGGCTGGCAATTATTCAGAAGGGATGAATTGACATAATTATGCTAATATTCGAGTGCGGATGCAAGTGTACAGAAGGACCATTGACTGAGAATAGATAGAGGTCGCTAGAGATAAAAGGAAAACTACCTAAGTAGTAACCTCCTTATCAAAATTTCCACAGAATATTCGTAGGGCACAAAGTAGAGGTAACCACTCGGTGCCATATTGAAGGAACCTAGGCGGCAAACAAGAGGAAATTCAAAACTCCAAGGGAAAATGGGAATCGTAGCCCGAGACTATGCTACATTTCGAACACCGTGAAGTACTCAGTCAGAAGCTTCAAAATTCAATGATCAAATATGGGCGGATAAGATTAGTCTCACACATCTCCAATTTGCGAACGACACACTTCTGTTTGGGGAGGGTTCCTGGACTACAATAAAAACTTTAAGGCAATCCTCCTCAACTTTGAACTTGCTTCGGGGCTGAAAAAAAATTTCAGCAAGAGCAGTCTCATTGGAATTAATGTAGCTCAAAGAACCATATAGGAAATGGCGACTTTTTTGGGTTGCAAAGCAAGGAAACTCCCATTCTCCTACTTCGGTTTGCCACTTGGTGCCAACCCAAAGAAGAAAGCTACTTGGAAGCCAGTCATTGACAAGTATAGCAGAACCTTAAA